>JAPYMA010001799.1:0-27264 GCA_035041965.1 Anisakis pegreffii | reverse complement strand
CGATTCGACGGATCGGCGATCGCGATTCGACAGGTCGGCGATCGGCCGTCGAATCGATTCGACGGATCGGCGATCGCGATTCGACAGGTCGGCGATCGGCCGTCGAATCGATTCGACGGATCGGCGATCGCGATTCGACAGGTCGGCGATCGGCCGTCGAATCGATTCGACGGATCGGCGATCGCGATTCGACAGGTCGGCGATCGGCCGTCGAATCGATTCGACGGATCGGCGATCGCGATTCGACAGGTCGGCGATCGGCCGTCGAATCGATTCGACGGATCGGCGATCGCGATTCGACAGGTCGGCGATCGGCCGTCGAATCGATTCGACGGATCGGCGATCGCGATTCGACAGGTCGGCGATCGGCCGTCGAATCGATTCGACGGATCGGCGATCGCGATTCGACAGGTCGGCGATCGGCCGTCGAATCGATTCGACGGATCGGCGATCGCGATTCGACAGGTCGGCGATCGGCCGTCGAATCGATTCGACGGATCGGCGATCGCGATTCGACAGGTCGGCGATCGGCCGTCGAATCGATTCGACGGATCGGCGATCGCGATTCGACAGGTCGGCGATCGGCCGTCGAATCGATTCGACGGATCGGCGATCGCGATTCGACAGGTCGGCGATCGGCCGTCGAATCGATTCGACGGATCGGCGATCGCGATTCGACAGGTCGGCGATCGGCCGTCGAATCGATTCGACGGATCGGCGATCGCGATTCGACAGGTCGGCGATCGGCCGTCGAATCGATTCGACGGATCGGCGATCGCGATTCGACAGGTCGGCGATCGGCCGTCGAATCGATTCGACGGATCGGCGATCGCGATTCGACAGGTCGGCGATCGGCCGTCGAATCGATTCGACGGATCGGCGATCGCGATTCGACAGGTCGGCGATCGGCCGTCGAATCGATTCGACGGATCGGCGATCGCGATTCGACAGGTCGGCGATCGGCCGTCGAATCGATTCGACGGATCGGCGATCGCGATTCGACAGGTCGGCGATCGGCCGTCGAATCGATTCGACGGATCGGCGATCGCGATTCGACAGGTCGGCGATCGGCCGTCGAATCGATTCGACGGATCGGCGATCGCGATTCGACAGGTCGGCGATCGGCCGTCGAATCGATTCGACGGATCGGCGATCGCGATTCGACAGGTCGGCGATCGGCCGTCGAATCGATTCGACGGATCGGCGATCGCGATTCGACAGGTCGGCGATCGGCCGTCGAATCGATTCGACGGATCGGCGATCGCGATTCGACAGGTCGGCGATCGGCCGTCGAATCGATTCGACGGATCGGCGATCGCGATTCGACAGGTCGGCGATCGGCCGTCGAATCGATTCGACGGATCGGCGATCGCGATTCGACAGGTCGGCGATCGGCCGTCGAATCGATTCGACGGATCGGCGATCGCGATTCGACAGGTCGGCGATCGGCCGTCGAATCGATTCGACGGATCGGCGATCGCGATTCGACAGGTCGGCGATCGGCCGTCGAATCGATTCGACGGATCGGCGATCGCGATTCGACAGGTCGGCGATCGGCCGTCGAATCGATTCGACGGATCGGCGATCGCGATTCGACAGGTCGGCGATCGGCCGTCGAATCGATTCGACGGATCGGCGATCGCGATTCGACAGGTCGGCGATCGGCCGTCGAATCGATTCGACGGATCGGCGATCGCGATTCGACAGGTCGGCGATCGGCCGTCGAATCGATTCGACGGATCGGCGATCGCGATTCGACAGGTCGGCGATCGGCCGTCGAATCGATTCGACGGATCGGCGATCGCGATTCGACAGGTCGGCGATCGGCCGTCGAATCGATTCGACGGATCGGCGATCGCGATTCGACAGGTCGGCGATCGGCCGTCGAATCGATTCGACGGATCGGCGATCGCGATTCGACAGGTCGGCGATCGGCCGTCGAATCGATTCGACGGATCGGCGATCGCGATTCGACAGGTCGGCGATCGGCCGTCGAATCGATTCGACGGATCGGCGATCGCGATTCGACAGGTCGGCGATCGGCCGTCGAATCGATTCGACGGATCGGCGATCGCGATTCGACAGGTCGGCGATCGGCCGTCGAATCGATTCGACGGATCGGCGATCGCGATTCGACAGGTCGGCGATCGGCCGTCGAATCGATTCGACGGATCGGCGATCGCGATTCGACAGGTCGGCGATCGGCCGTCGAATCGATTCGACGGATCGGCGATCGCGATTCGACAGGTCGGCGATCGGCCGTCGAATCGATTCGACGGATCGGCGATCGCGATTCGACAGGTCGGCGATCGGCCGTCGAATCGATTCGACGGATCGGCGATCGCGATTCGACAGGTCGGCGATCGGCCGTCGAATCGATTCGACGGATCGGCGATCGCGATTCGACAGGTCGGCGATCGGCCGTCGAATCGATTCGACGGATCGGCGATCGCGATTCGACAGGTCGGCGATCGGCCGTCGAATCGATTCGACGGATCGGCGATCGCGATTCGACAGGTCGGCGATCGGCCGTCGAATCGATTCGACGGATCGGCGATCGCGATTCGACAGGTCGGCGATCGGCCGTCGAATCGATTCGACGGATCGGCGATCGCGATTCGACAGGTCGGCGATCGGCCGTCGAATCGATTCGACGGATCGGCGATCGCGATTCGACAGGTCGGCGATCGGCCGTCGAATCGATTCGACGGATCGGCGATCGCGATTCGACAGGTCGGCGATCGGCCGTCGAATCGATTCGACGGATCGGCGATCGCGATTCGACAGGTCGGCGATCGGCCGTCGAATCGATTCGACGGATCGGCGATCGCGATTCGACAGGTCGGCGATCGGCCGTCGAATCGATTCGACGGATCGGCGATCGCGATTCGACAGGTCGGCGATCGGCCGTCGAATCGATTCGACGGATCGGCGATCGCGATTCGACAGGTCGGCGATCGGCCGTCGAATCGATTCGACGGATCGGCGATCGCGATTCGACAGGTCGGCGATCGGCCGTCGAATCGATTCGACGGATCGGCGATCGCGATTCGACAGGTCGGCGATCGGCCGTCGAATCGATTCGACGGATCGGCGATCGCGATTCGACAGGTCGGCGATCGGCCGTCGAATCGATTCGACGGATCGGCGATCGCGATTCGACAGGTCGGCGATCGGCCGTCGAATCGATTCGACGGATCGGCGATCGCGATTCGACAGGTCGGCGATCGGCCGTCGAATCGATTCGACGGATCGGCGATCGCGATTCGACAGGTCGGCGATCGGCCGTCGAATCGATTCGACGGATCGGCGATCGCGATTCGACAGGTCGGCGATCGGCCGTCGAATCGATTCGACGGATCGGCGATCGCGATTCGACAGGTCGGCGATCGGCCGTCGAATCGATTCGACGGATCGGCGATCGCGATTCGACAGGTCGGCGATCGGCCGTCGAATCGATTCGACGGATCGGCGATCGCGATTCGACAGGTCGGCGATCGGCCGTCGAATCGATTCGACGGATCGGCGATCGCGATTCGACAGGTCGGCGATCGGCCGTCGAATCGATTCGACGGATCGGCGATCGCGATTCGACAGGTCGGCGATCGGCCGTCGAATCGATTCGACGGATCGGCGATCGCGATTCGACAGGTCGGCGATCGGCCGTCGAATCGATTCGACGGATCGGCGATCGCGATTCGACAGGTCGGCGATCGGCCGTCGAATCGATTCGACGGATCGGCGATCGCGATTCGACAGGTCGGCGATCGGCCGTCGAATCGATTCGACGGATCGGCGATCGCGATTCGACAGGTCGGCGATCGGCCGTCGAATCGATTCGACGGATCGGCGATCGCGATTCGACAGGTCGGCGATCGGCCGTCGAATCGATTCGACGGATCGGCGATCGCGATTCGACAGGTCGGCGATCGGCCGTCGAATCGATTCGACGGATCGGCGATCGCGATTCGACAGGTCGGCGATCGGCCGTCGAATCGATTCGACGGATCGGCGATCGCGATTCGACAGGTCGGCGATCGGCCGTCGAATCGATTCGACGGATCGGCGATCGCGATTCGACAGGTCGGCGATCGGCCGTCGAATCGATTCGACGGATCGGCGATCGCGATTCGACAGGTCGGCGATCGGCCGTCGAATCGATTCGACGGATCGGCGATCGCGATTCGACAGGTCGGCGATCGGCCGTCGAATCGATTCGACGGATCGGCGATCGCGATTCGACAGGTCGGCGATCGGCCGTCGAATCGATTCGACGGATCGGCGATCGCGATTCGACAGGTCGGCGATCGGCCGTCGAATCGATTCGACGGATCGGCGATCGCGATTCGACAGGTCGGCGATCGGCCGTCGAATCGATTCGACGGATCGGCGATCGCGATTCGACAGGTCGGCGATCGGCCGTCGAATCGATTCGACGGATCGGCGATCGCGATTCGACAGGTCGGCGATCGGCCGTCGAATCGATTCGACGGATCGGCGATCGCGATTCGACAGGTCGGCGATCGGCCGTCGAATCGATTCGACGGATCGGCGATCGCGATTCGACAGGTCGGCGATCGGCCGTCGAATCGATTCGACGGATCGGCGATCGCGATTCGACAGGTCGGCGATCGGCCGTCGAATCGATTCGACGGATCGGCGATCGCGATTCGACAGGTCGGCGATCGGCCGTCGAATCGATTCGACGGATCGGCGATCGCGATTCGACAGGTCGGCGATCGGCCGTCGAATCGATTCGACGGATCGGCGATCGCGATTCGACAGGTCGGCGATCGGCCGTCGAATCGATTCGACGGATCGGCGATCGCGATTCGACAGGTCGGCGATCGGCCGTTGAATCGATTCGACGGATCGGCGATCGCGATTCGACAGGTCGGCGATCGGCCGTCGAATCGATTCGACGGATCGGCGATCGCGATTCGACAGGTCGGCCTTTGAAAATATGAATGGTGCGTGGGGCGACAGCTGCATAAACGTTTTTCCACTGAAGAATCGCTGCACTCGCAAGACTGCCTGACAATACTTCGTGGTTGAATTGCCACATGATGCAATGGTAAAGTTTAACGCTATACGAGCGATCGCCCTTAGAGCACGATTATACATCGCACTTAAGTGCTTATCTAAATAGCGAGCGATATGATTCGAAATCTACCGTTACCAACGGGATAGCTGTGCAAATCGTATAGAGTCAGTTTTATAGGACAGTGTGTTGAGGCAAATTTGAATCGGAAAAATGCGAGTTTTATCCGGAAATTGTAAGATGACTTCAAACTGTTTGACTTTCACCTTTTACCTGTAGCTAAGAATTGAGCAAACAATGCCTGTAACTGAAAATTTTGAGAAATATTTAAAAATTATGGCTGAAAAAATCGTCAATTTGTTGGAATTCGATTTATGCAAAAGACTATTCAATAAATTGTTTTATTCACAATTCAGATTACAGTTGTAAATAACACGTTATGAGCAATTATTTTACGGAAGCATTTACAAGAGAAATGAAAATTTTCATAGGGAATGAAAGAATCGTATCTATGCGTCGAATCGTCTTTAACTTTCTCAATGAGCATATATGCATACAAGCATTGAATCGTCTGACGAATTCTGACCATATTGGAATATTTAAAGACTTAAATTAACATTCTGAACGTAGATTAACCGTTGTAAGATCAAATATATCAATTGATATCATCAGACTATCGTGAATGCTTCCATATTCATGCAAACTGATATCATAACAACAACAAAAACAACTTCACCAATCTTGCACACACAAAATCTTCATTCGGAACTGGAATATTTCAATCCTATTCAAAATAGATGTCTTGATTTTCAGTTTTGAGGATTTCCTGTTTTGGAAGCGTCACGCTTGAAAACTCGACGGTTAAACAATAGCAAAGTTCCGAATAATATGATGAGTGTATGCAAAATCAGTGCAAAGATACCGCGCACATGCTCGAGTGTAAGGCAACCATCAGAAAAAGGCAGCGTTTCATTCAAAAAATCACTCATTCATACAAGGCTGATTTGGATAATAAAGAGAAGCTCTCACTGAAAGAACATCGAAAATCCATTGACTTCCAGAATTCCCAACATTTCAAAAATTTCGATCTTTCTGCTTCAAAATTCTCGCAAAAGATTAATTTTCAGATCAAATTCAGATCATATAATGGATCTAAAATGCAATTTTCCACAAGATAATCCCAAAAATTCAGCTTAAAATAACAAGACCATCGGATCTATATCTGATATTTCAGTACGGCGATTGAATGTCTCGTGAAAGTGCAATAAATCGCACAATATACATTGAATACATACGATGTGAGGTAATAAAGCAGTGAATATGCATCAGAAATGTTCTACAGCTCGATAATTTCATTGAACTTCTAGAACAATTAATCACAGGAGAATTTGTTAGAGCCGTTGTAGTCACTGCATTTGATATTCTTCGAATATCATCGATTTGTTTGAATCGAATTCCAAATTCATAACCTACAACATTATCTAAAATACTTGAATTTCAGCACCCCATACAGCTTACATCATTGTCGTATATTGCCGAAAACACGAATGTATTGCCAGTTGCTCAAATCACGATGGATTAGCTAATTTCATCAGTCATATTATTCCTCTTCGCTTAATTTCTGTAACTTATCAGACATATTCTGTAACAATTCTCTCAGCATCAAACAATTGAACTGATTGTTAGTTAAACCCAATACTGATTATCTTTTAATTTTGTTGACTGCAGTTTATCTGGTTGTCTACTTCTCGATGAGATATTACTCGATGAACTGGCTCTGGCCAAAATGGTATGATCGAGTGAATTTTGAAACTGATGTTTTGAAGCGGTCGAAAGTGAAGTTGTTGTGGGTCGGCGATGATTGAGTAATGGTGAGGAGAAAGTCAGTGGAGTTATACGACATTTGGGCTGCTGCGATATGACTGAAGAGGACGATAGCGATGAGTCGAACGTTTGCAGTTGACGATTCCGGGTTGGATTTGGATTCGTTTCTGGCCGATTACGACCGACGGTCGCGTACACCTGACAAATGGAAAAGGGTAACTCACATCAGTAAACGATTAGACCGGGATTATGAATGGCTAATGGGATATGAACCGATACTGATCTGTTCGGATTGATTAAAGTCTGTGTAGTGACCTCAATACTGAAACTATCTCCGCTTCAGCTTACAATTAGCCTTCTTCACATTGTGTCGTTTTGACAGCGGTTTGTAGAAATTTCACGTGATGTTTGCTATTGATACGTTAACAAAGTGAAGTGCCACTTTTTGCTGGATTAAGATGAATGCTTCAACTATCAATCCACTGATCCAATGATGTGTTGTTGTGATGATGAGCAACATTGTGCTTGTTTCATTGCAAATTTCTAATTTTTATTGAAAATCTTTCAAATCGCTAAAGTAATCGAATCGCTAATTTTGACTGTGCACAACAGAACAACTAACTGACCGTACTGCCAAGCAGATCGGGTTGATCTGCGACGATCGCATCCAATTTCGCTGCATATTCACGCTGCTTTTGTTCGACCACAACTTTTCGTCGTCGTTGTTTGACAGAGTGTCGTCGACACAGCAGAATGAAGATTGTTAATGAGATAATAGCGAGTAGAATTAAAAGTGGCAGTTGATAACTGGCCGGGGCCATTTCGGGACTGCTCGGCGCCTCTGATGAGGTTGGCGGGGGTGCTCGACTTGCCGGCGGTACAGTTTGATGGGTTTTTTGCAGACGTATCGTTATCCAAAATCTAGATCGACTGCTCATAATGGGACCGAACGAACGCGAGCAGTTGAATGAGTGAGTAAGATTTTCGGCGAATGTTCAGCAAAAGTTTCAGAAAACATGATTATGAGTCTTGTGCATTGCTTCTATCAGGTGACCCGTTTTTCGCTCTATTTAATTTCAAAGAACCGAAATAAAAAGTTATTTTAAAAAATTGCAGACCTAAATCTGGCTGGTTGAATGCCGTCTGCATCCAGCTGCAATCCAATGCTATCACTTGAATGCAGTTCCACCCATTCGTGTGGCAAGTAAAACAATCGCCCATTACGAATATCTGATAGCGTGAAAAATACCACTGATTCATTCAGGTTACCATCCATTACCAAACGACCCATTTTCGGTGGATCGATGACCAGAAAACGTGGCGCAGATCCCTTGAATTTTGCCGAAATTACCTTTCACTGTATTTATTATCAATAATATTATTACTGTAATTATTAGTATTGTTATCATTATTGTTACAAATCTTATTATGATTGTGACTGTTAATGTAATCTTTATCAGTACTGATATCACTGTTGTGAATGTAATTGCTTCATAACTCTTAGCTTCATGCTGTCTCTTTTACAAACTGACGGTGGTTCGATGAGGAGGTCATGTAATATGCCAATTTAATCAATCATAAGTGAGTGAATAATGATCAAGCAGTCGATCAACAAACTCGACATCAAACCTCAAGAACGGTTGCATTTAAATGCGATATAGTAATGGGCTCGGGCTCTTCACGTTCAATTAACAATTTCTGCGGCCTCACAACAGATTCGATGATAACATTGGATCGATTGTAGATTATATCATTCTGATCATTACCCAACGCGAATTCGAATGAATCCTACAAGGAAGACGATTTTGGTTCGATTTTATTGACAACTTTGCACAAATGGTGAAATAAAGCTCATCCGTTATGATTTTGAGTCATGTTTCATGAGCAATGTTCACGATGAATTATGTAACAATATATTGTTATTGCTTATGCGCAGAAGCATTCATTACGAACGGTTTATACCAAATAGATCAAGAGATCATGAGTGATCGATTGGCACGAAAATTGTTGGCAGTTTTCTAACGGTGATTGTATGTTTAGTTTAGTGATGAATTGATAATAATGTATGGATGGATTCGTTTGCAATCAACAGCACTCACAACATGTGCATGATAACCTGATAAGCATGATAATAACCTGATAAGCTTGCATATTTAGTTGGGCATATAGAACGCGTTCATCGTCGATATCCTTTTGCGTAAACGAATTTGCCTCTTTTTCGCCAGCCACCCAATAGAATGTTCCATTTTCGGGTGGTTTTGTGATATTGTAAACTATTTTTGATCGATCACCATTCGAGTTTGCACCAAGATGTGATCTAAGTGTCAATAAAAATACTTTCCATATGAAAATTTGACAAAAAATTCCGAACATTTTCTGAAATAATCGTCAGAAACTTCTCAGTCACAAAACCAAATTGACCATACTAAACGTTTATCAATGAGAAGCTCTTTTCTTGAATGCCACAACTAATAATGACAAATACGAAAATAGGGATTGAATAATTTACCTATTCAGAACGATATAAGTTTTGCCTTGATTGAATTTGATGTCTGAGTGGTTGTATAGCGATAGCGATAATGGTAATATATCAGCCACCAACGTTCGAGTATGTTCACCGATCTTAAATCATTTCTTTTCTTTCAAAGTGCTCTTTTATTATTATTATTTTCACAATAGAATTGACCGAGTGTACATTAAAATACATAAGATTTCGGTTTCATTTTGTTGATTAACTCATAGATAACGTATTTTTATAAACTGAAATATAAACGGTAATTGCTTTGAAAGTAATTCCACAATAAGATTTTTCAAAAGTCTTCAGAAGATCACTCAATCTGGGAGCAATATGAACAAATGGAGGTAACGAGTGGAATTTAAGCAAAAAGAGTCATCCAGGAAACTTTTGTGAGATTTTTCAGCACATAAGCTGATGAAGAAATTACAAACTCAAGTAAGATCCTCGAAAAAAAAGTTCCATTCGAATGCAAATTGCAAACCACCTTAAAAACAAGAACATCGATTTGATCTGGTATATCGTAGCGTTGTGTATGATGAATGCGCACTTTGCGTTTGTTGACATCGCCTTGAGTGAACTCATTCACTACAGTATCGCCTATTTTCAGCACAACGCCATTACTTCCAGTCTAGAAATTCGCCCAATTGAATAAAGTTTCACTGAATATCATCGAGAATTCAGCAGTTAAATGCTGCAACAAGTCATTGAAATATTCTGAAATGGTATGCAGATTCGAGAACACGGAAAAAATTGCTCGAAATTTTTTCATCACTTGATGGAGACGATAAATGATCGCCGACGGTTGAATATGCGGATGACTGGTCTGAAAGCTGTTCGGATCCAACTCCAATTCTCCGCCACTTACGATACTTATTTGATCGGGCATTTTTTCAACCTGAATTTCGAGAGAACTCTCAATTCAGAATCCCACATCCCTCTTAAACTGATAATGAATTCAAAAGGAAATAAATGCGAGAAAATTAAGTTGAACGATTGAAATTGTACTGCAGATGAAGTGACAATGAAAATAACAGTGATAATAAGAGGAAGTTGATTAAATTTGTTCATAAAGCGATGAAGTGAATCGAAGTAAGAAAAAACCTAGTCAATGGTTAAATTGCTTTAAAGGTCAGGCTAAACTGAATCTCGAACAGCAACGAACCTTTAATAATGGATCAGTGGGTGAATGAAAATTGATCGGTAACGGAACACGCAATCTGTTTGTTCGTTTTGTGGATTCACTTTTCGGATAGATATGAAACAAGATTTCATCAGATTTGATCTCGTCGATCATTTGATTACGATAGATCAACGCACGACCAGATAGCAGTTGATCAGCGCTTATCATTGATGTGTGATTCTGCGGTGATAGCACTACAAACTGCAATAAGCCTGTACGAGGTGGTCGCGATGCTTCCACCAATAGATCCTCTTTACATTTTGAAACCAGTTCTGTTAAATTCACATGTGATGCGTTCACCGCAACACTGTCACCTGAAATTGACACACTGAAAAATTTTGGCTACATAAGGATTTTGGGATATCATAAGGATTTTGGGGTATCATAAGGATTTCGGGATATCATAAGAATCTTAATATATCATCAAGTCATTATGTGCTTTGTCGTGCATTGTTTACAACTAATTGTTGAAGGTGTCTGTGTATATATTCATACATAATTTCGAATATTTATGAATTTTAATCTCATGAATGACCATTCATACAACCAAAAAATAACTCAGAAAACAGTTTTATTTGCATCCTCCAGCACATTCCAGAAAATCACTGAAATGAAACCAGCTATTCGTATGTCCATTCGAATTCTGAACAATTTAACAAAACAGCTGATAACATTTGAAAAACTGATAATATGTGAGAAAATCTGCAAATAACATTTGCAGTCATACAATTCAGCATCTAACCTGGTATAATATTAATACTGCGCCTAGGGATCAATTCATGTATGCGGCTCGATGGTATTGCCGCGTAAGTGATTGAAATTCGGAATCGATATTCCTCGTTGATGGGATTTGCGGTACCATTCGATGAAACCACAAACTGGAACCAATCACGTTTCGACCAACTGTCAATAGCCTCATTTCTCGGTTTGTAGCTCAATCGTCGCTCATTAATATCATATTGACTGAAGCGTTGCACTGGACGATCCGATAACATCAAATCGCCTAGTTTCGGCATTTTTGATACCGAAAACAAGACACTTTCTGGTCGAACCTGAAATTTGATATCATTAAAGTAGTCAGATTTCGATTATTCGATCATTGAAGTGATTCGATCTCCTTTGATCATTGAACTGTTCAATCAATCGTTTCAGCTGTCAGCTAATGTGTGCATGAGCCGAACTTGACTTCATCTTTGAATGTGGATCTAAGTGCGAGTTTGAGGCTCACTGACTCACATTCGAGCCTTCATGATTAGACAGAACAATTGCATGATCGAAAGCAGTATCGTGCTAACTGTAAGTGCATCTAATTGAGCGTTTCAATATTTTGAGGTGAACAATGAAATCTGCCAACAAACTGACATTCGGAATGTGTGCTCTCAGTAAGTCCATTCCAATCACACTCGGTGTATCGCCCGGTGGTATGATTAACCTGGCGTTCGCTTCGATTGCAACCGAAATACGCTCGGAACTTTCAATGGTGAACCATTCGGGACCGATCTGATGCACACCATCACTGATCAAGAACGAAAAGCCTCCGGCCGACGTGGAATCTGTATTGATGAAGTTATCTTGATGTCGCTGATAATAATAGTGCTCGTAGTGATAAGAACAGTGATAACTATGATGAAAACAATAATAATGATGTTTGCAGCAGCAAGAAGACAAGAACATCGATAAAAATGATGAATGGAGATTGAGTTCTTTCTGCAAAACTCACTCTCATTTTTGACGAATATTATTTGGGAGTGATCGACATCAATTTGTGAGAAATTGAAAATTTGACGATTGGGCTGGGTGCTTCGTACCAAATAACCGTTGATTGGTTGCTGGTTCACCAGATACTGAATTTGCTCAGATGGTGAATCATCATCCTTAAATTGATTTCAGGTTGCTTCACAATCAATAAGTAGAGCCATTTCAATGATGATCTAATCAATGATCTGCTCTTCATCTAGTTTGTGGCAAACGTTTCATAAATTTTATCAGGAATTGATCAAGAATGAATCGAAATTACTTGTGAGTATAAATATTGTTTTGTTATTGCAGCCTTGTTTGAATGCCAGATTTTCAGCACTTCATTTCGAACCAATTCCGGCCCTGAAAACAAAATCTGCAGACATTACTCACATTACTTGTCAGTATCCGTTGTCTTATCTGTTTCCGCTGATAACAGCAAGTGATATTGTAATATATTGACATAATAATCGCTCATATTATCAAAATACTGAAAGCATTTCAAACTAAGCATTTTATGATGGCTATTTTAAAGACCAATTTTCAAGCAGATCAGTTTTAAAATAAGTTTATTTTCTTAAAGCATATGTATAACAAGTGTATACCATGAATATTTCTCTGTTTAACGATCACATTCACTTTCTTCGTATCGGAACATCGCGTGATCGTTGACGTGTAGATTGAACTCGAGCTGTACATAGAGCAAACTTGGATTTTGAACGAGTCTTGTGAGGTACGTGTTACGGGATTATTTACATAGAAGATGCGATGATCGTCGAGATGACTGGACTTGAATGAGTTCAGTGAGGTGATATTTGACAGATTCCATTCATCCAAGACAATCCATCCGGCTTGTGGATGGTTGATCAAACGATATTCGTATTCGATATCTTTGGTTGAGTGCACACGAATCTGACTAGTTGATAGCACTGTGCTGCCACCCGAATATACACTCACATTCGACACTTCCAAAGCTATCTGAATTCAAGTTTCTGATGAACTGATGGTAGGATTCAATCATCATAACGGATAATGATAATGAACAATATCATTATGAAGTTTTAGTGATTAATACAGATGAATATGAGAATGTTGATAACAATTATTAGTCATAGCAATAGCGAGGCTGATGTTTAACACAAAACAATGTTAGGAATGATTCAAAATGAGACAGAAATAGAACCTGATCATCGATGATATTAATGAACAGAGTGAACGGTCCGACGGTTCTTGAACCGATTGAAATGTTGAATTTGAACGAGTCTCGAGAGGGTTTATTGCCGTTGTGTAGATACTGCAGTTGACCAGCATTCACGTGTGCTTGTGTGAATCGCGATACGTAGAAGTTACTCGGTACTATTGCGTTATCGTTTCCAATCACTAAACAATTTCAGTATCATTTGCAAATCGTTCATTTTTTCTAACAGTAACAACAACACTGTCAAAGTGAATTCACCTTTGAAAGATTCCAGAACAAGCGTGCCAACAGACGGCTGTTTGATAACGTCGTAAATAATCTCAGATGGAGATTTCTCTTCGGATTTCGTGAATAGAATCTGTGAGTCGATTGGTGACAACGATGCGATCGGCACTTCCAGCACTGACAAGGTTCGCATTTCGATGGGAATTCGAGAGTCGGACTTTTGACGATGCTTCGCAATTTCACTCACTGCCGTCAAGTTGCCGGCTCTGACCATCGCACGTTCGGCACGATCCGATTGATCGTTGAGACGATAGAAAACTTTACCGTCGTCGATGTCCTGCAAATGGTGAATCCCGTCTGAACACATCTCACGGGCATAATTTTGAGCCATGACCTACAGATCACAATCGAATGAAGCTGTAAACTGTATGCATGGATCAATCCAAAAATGACTAGTGTTCAGTTGATTCGATTCATTCAACAACCTGTTGTGTGAAAGACATAATTGATGTCTGTGTCGAATTATCGACCAGAATCCAATTCTGCGTGCCAATAATCGTGAATAAGATCTCGGAACTGTTAACGTCCAAATTTGTCAGTGCTGAGAGATTTTGTTGCGTCAACGGTATCAACTGTAGCGAATTTGAATGTGGCAATAACAACTGATGATTATCGATTCGAATGAACGGCTCAGAGGCGATCACTGTCAACGTTGATGGTACTTCATGGATGCCGTCTGATACGGTGTATCTAAATTCAGCAGTGCCTACGCTGTATTCTGGTATAACGATATAAATACTCCTTGATATATATCTTATATATTGTGTTTGTCATATACAGCAAATGGTGGAACATATCGAAGTGATATTCAGTCGAAAAAGTTGATACGGGTGCAATTTGGCAGTTGAACCTGATGAAACGAATGCAAATGAATGCTATACACTAACTGCATCTCGAATCGTCTTGAATGTCCCAGATGTCGCAAGAGAACTTCACCGTTTTGAAGATTTTTCTGCGTAAAATTTCTCAAGTGAATATTCGGCGATATCCGTAGCAGGATCGCAGCATTCCGAAAGCCATCATAGAAGCTGAATTGCAATGGTTTCGAGTCAATATCTGCATCATGCCAGGGAAGCAACGACGGGTGCAGAACGCGATCACCACGATCAATTATCTGCAAAATCGCTACTTTTGATCGCTAATTTTCGAACTCAATAGGTCAAGAACAAGTAAAGTTTCTCATGAATTTGCTCAAAGTTAGCATGAATTTACAACTAGCGAGGTGTTTTGCATGAATATAGATTATAGAGAAAGAACGAATTGCATCTATCAAATCGATTGTGCATGAGTGGATTTTTTCAAGTAATCCGAAAGAATTTGAGGGTACAAACGATGATGAATGCATTCCAAGGAAGCATCACCTGTAGTTCGTTATTTCCCTTCAGCTCGGGTGCATTATCGTTTTTCAAGATCACTTGAACAGTCATCCAGAATGGAATTCGACTTGATCGTCGAAAAACACTTTCGGCCACCAAATAAATTCGATCAATACGATTCTCACCCCCGAAATGTTCGTACCAAACGCTCAAAAATGAAATTTTTTCAAATGATTTTCCAGAAAAATAATCGAATTTCTCAATTATTTAATCACTGATTACCATATTGTGAATGATTCGAGGTGAAAACAATCGAAGTTCAGTATTAACAACGTTGTCATTCATAAACTGAACATTTTATTGGTGTGTTGCGGGTAAATTGGAAGATTGAAGTCAGATTATAGCTTGAATGGAATACTTATTGGGAGAAACCATTCTCGTTTCTTTTCTCTAGTAGTATGACTTATATGATTTTGAAATTCAGATGACTTTGAAATTGATTGAGATGACTTCGAAAAATGAACAGAAGTATCGTTATTCGGTTGGAATTGCTTAATAGAATATTATACCTTCCGGACTGAATGTCTTGAGTAGTGAAATTCATCGCGATCGACAGTGTAAACTTAGCACCAGATGGTCTCGTGACAATAATATCACCGAAATTAGGTACCACACCGAGTGTAAATACAAAACTATTGTCGTCCGGTGTTTCCAATGATAACGTTTCGTTGGTTATCTTAAAATCAATCCTCCAACGTCACGGATTCGAGGGAAATATTGTGGTTGTTAGAGCGTGTAATCGCCCATTTAACTTTTTGCACTCTACATATATGGTATTTCGAATATGTGTTAATTTTGCAACGAATAGATCAAGACAGCAATGAATAAAAATTGAATAAATCGCCTGTCAAAAAGAACATATAAATTGTGCTTTGATGGCCGTATAATACCATTCAATCAACAGTAAAAAAGTGGGAATGAACAATGCTTTTTTTGGAAATTTTCTTATATGTCAGAGAAACATTTGGAAAATTTGATGGGAAATAATGAGTTAGTTGTAAAATGCGGTGCGAAAAATAATTCCGGGAAGAGAAGTCTACCTTTTGCAGTCCACCTTCATCAACGATAATCGTACGATTGATAAGTTGAATAGCGCCGAGACCGGGTATGAATGTGATATCGAAACGAATCGTTTCGGATGCAACCGATGGGGTTATCACTCGAAATGTGAAAAAGTCATTCACCACTGAGTATTGTATAAAATGAAGTTTGTAGAAGACTGTCGCGTTGTCAATATGCTGAAACGTTCAATTTACATTTAAGTCTTTTCTTTTTAGAACTATTAAGCCGCAAGGAGAAGTGTGAATTTGATACAGAATCTCATAAAAGTTGTTAGGAATAATCTTGAAGCGGTGACAATAACAATACAAATAGTAGTGATCAATCAAAATAATTCAAGCAATCGCAAGAATTCGAACGGATTTGAGTACAGTTTGTTGGAGTGATCTTTAATGAGCAAATGGTATTATCAATTGACTGTTTCACTAATGAAATGACAGCGCATTCAATGATAAATGCATCGTCATAGCCATTCAATCCGAATGCAATCGATCAACTACAGTAATATAAAGACGAGTACTTGAAAATTAGTTGTAATAAATATTAATGAACGTGTAAAATAATCAATCTTTCAATCGTACTTTTAAAGTATTTCAATCAACGCGCACTTAACAACTTTTCGCACTTATCCTTACAGGTTTCAGAGAATTTAGACCCAATCAAAATTTTCATCTTTGACCTTTAAATTTTAACCCTTTTGTATCGAATATATCAGTTGTGCTACTGGTGTTGATAGTATAGGTGGATGGAAATTACAGTAATGCCACAAAACAATGACAATAGTATTAATGACGATAACTGTGATAACAATATTGATAATACTTACGATAATAATGATTTATCGGAATATTGATGTCAAGAGTGTTAGTAGTGATTTGGAATGAGAGATAATGAAAAAAAATAAAGACAGTGAGGAGTTGAGCATATAAATAAATGAATGATCAGTATTGTTGATAAGAGGAAGAGCAAAACTGAGGAAGTGTAACCTGTTGAGTGAAATTCGACGAGACGCCGATACGTCGATTTCGATTCGGTTCAATTTTACGGGATAGAATACCGAATTTTGGTGGTTCGATAACGTGAAAAATGAGTTGATGCGATTGAAAGTTCTTTGGGAATGTCCACGCGAAGAGATGTTCTCGAGTTAGCGTCAATTGATCACTGTTGTTCAACAGAAATGGAATTCGATTGAATATTTTCACGTGAACCGGAATGAACGTGATCCTGAACGTGTGCACAATTGACGTGGTGTTGCCTGCACGGATCTGCAATTATTGATGGGTTTTTTCTTTTGTTTATTCGCTAGCTCAGTTTCGCTTTTTTATTTGTAATATTGGACATTTATTACTCTATTCTTTTATTTGTTTGCCAATTCAGTTGCTCATTGCATAGATCTCTTTTGAATTTTAAAGTTTTAATCATTTTGGAAATCGATTGCGCTACATCAATTGAAATTTTCATTTCAAACGCTCTACGAAGTGCTCATTTGCAGTTGCGACAATATCTTCGTTTCCGTGTTTAGAGTGAACGTATTATCAGAACAAGAATGGTCCTATTGTTCCAGGTCGATTAGATGCAACTCGAGCTAATAAGTAGGGATGGATCTATAAGTGAACTCTTATAGCAAATGTTCTCCCAACCATGAATATTCGATTAATTCCAAGAAAGTGACCTGAAAACTGAAGGAGTCCATCATGGGGTGACTTATGCCAGAGTGACGATACCGTATCCTCGACCGATCGATATCGGACTGTAAGAACGTCGAACAAATGCGATATTGACCAATCGCATCCGAGCATTCGACGATACCGTATTCGGGCAAATCAACGATTGTATACTGCACAGGGATATCGTCCAGATTCGTTTGAAAACTCAAATTTTGCGATGTTATCAGTTCAGATGATTGATGCAACACTTTCAAGCCTGGAATTAGCATCAGTTCATTTGTGTAACATTTCTTGTGTCATTTTTGATCGATGGTAGGTAAGTACCACATGATAACTGGACCCAATGTGATGCCAAAAAACAACAAAACGACAATTGTAATGATTTCACAGTTAATAAGGGCAGTCCTCATAATGATAATAATAACGATTATGATAATAATATTACTAACAACAAAAACATTAATAAAAAGATAATAGCAACAGAATCGAAAGGCTCTCTCACCCGTATTAACTTTGAGATGTATTTCAATAGGTACCGTAACTACATGAATCGTTATTTCATTCGATTCTTTATCCCCATCATTGGCCATTAATCGTAAATAGCCTTTCTTCGAAGTTCCACCTGAATGGACTATTCGAACCTGGAATTGAAATATCTCTTCAGTAATAATAACCATAACAATAATAACATTAATACTAATAACAACAGTAAACATAACCTTTTCGTTAATAAGGCTTCTCAAAGTGAATTGCGTAACGGCATTGCCATTAGACAATTCCAAGTGAACTCCATCCGAAGACAACACGGAGACACGCACCGAATCTGGATCACTATCTACATCTGACAAGTTGATGATCCGTTTATTCAATATTATTCTGAAACTTCATTCTTTCTTTAGAGCATTGTAATTGTCTTCATGTTATTTATTATTATATTGCTTACTAAAAATATTCCATCAGTTGCTATAATTGTTATTATTATCACAGTTATTGCTTTTACTGTCAGTATTATTATTGTTGTTATCAGTTTAGATTATTTTTGACACTAATATCATTACTATCAATAATGCTATTATTATTAATAGCATTATCGAAAGTAGATACTATTTCGTGGGATGATCATGTTTATTCTTCTTCGTTTTTCGATATATTCCATATTTCCTTCTGATATTGTAATAGTAAGGTAAGCAGATGTTGACATCAGTCAATCATTAGGTAACGAAACTGATGAGTGATATAAGTGATATTATATATTCATGTAACAATAATGTATCATATCATGACAGCAATAGTAACAAGTGTTTATGCAATGCGATTTGTAACAACCTTCCCCCTTCAGCAATCCTCAGCGTATCTGCATGATCACCTAATTTTAGCTCAGGTGCATCATTGATCGGTTTGATTCTTACGGATATCGTATGAAACGCTGATTGGTCTCTTGGTGATGTTATCGATTTAGAACGTTGTTCGACCTGAAGCATTTCAATAATTCAACAAATTTGAAAAGAATCTGATCAACTGCGTACGTACCGAATTCGCTAGTCCATTTCTATTAACACTGAATGATCAGATTAAAATCGCAAGTTCAAGTGAACGATCAATCGAATTTCACCTGTAGGTCGATAGAGTCCTCGGTTGTTTCGCTGCCATCATGTGAATACGTAACCAATGAGGTTAAAATATTTTGTTTTGTGAAACGAGTTATTTTCACACCATCCATTAACAATGAACCGTGCTGAGGACCTTCGAGCACTCTGAGTGAAAAAAAATATTAGATTGTTGTTAAAACTTTTCAAAGGAAACTGATGGACATGTGCATCACTATTAAACCAGTATTATTCATTGTAAGTAATATGAGACTTAATATAGTTTAAAAATTCATAAGATATCGTTATTTTAAATGAAAAATCGAGAAATTTATGCGGAAATCTGAGAATTTGAAAGATGCGAAGAACGGACCTGAAACTGATGTCATCATTCGATGAATCAAAATCGCTTTGTTGTTGAAACGAATAGATGTTTTTCCATCGTACTGTCACTGAACTGCCTTCATCCAAATGAACTGGCTCGACCATGTTTAGTGCTTCAAACGTACTTGGCGGAGGAGGTCTTGGTCCATCGGATTGTGACGGCCGTTTAGCATTCTCATAACTGAATTTAGTTTGTTGATATGCTTTTTATCATTCGTGCTATCATCCTTATCAGCACATTTATTGTTGTAATCAGTATTGTTGCTGATATTTCGCATTCATTAATTCATTCGCAATTCTTCGACGAATTACACTCTTGAGGATCATAATTGCCTCTTTGTAGATCATATCGTTTGAATAGTTCATTTGTTCAAATTTAGGCAGTTTTGATAACGATTATTATTATTTCTATTATTGAATTATGGTCTATTATTATTATTATTATTATCAGAATTATGAAAGTGATTGAATTACGAGCAAAAGTAACGATCACTTCATTCACTAAGAGATGTTATTTATTATTTATTCCACTCACCTACACCATCGATCCAAAAGATATTCTGAACCCAAAATGACATTCTCAATGCAGCCATTAAAAAGTTTGCGGTGCGTCGATCCCAACTGCAACCCTAAAACGATTATTTCATTTGTATCTGATTAATACAACATCTTGATTAATTGATACAACACAATCATCAGATCGAACTAATGAGAGGAAGGAATGAAAGTGTTCCTTAATAAACTGTGTTCAATTATTCTTCCTAGACCAACCACACATAAATTTACTAAAGTACTATCATTGAATATGATATACTATCATGCTTCATTATTTTAGTAAGTTTCAATCGTTCTCCTCTTCAAAATATCGCTGATCAATTGTATACGAGCTTAGTAACTGAAGATCAACTGAAGATCGATTAGTTGCTCATGCGAAATTCAATCATTCGGTTTCTAGTAACCGCCAAGTGATAAACTATTGGTGATAATGTTATTTAAAATAATATTTATTTATAATAATAATGCTTGGTTCATTACTGGTCTACTATTCATGGTATTCTCATTACTTGAAATATTGTCATTACTATCGTTATTTGATATTTTACCACAACTCATACTTAAGTTATTATCATATTTATAGTATTATCACTGACACTCGCCTTACCATCATAATGTTAAATATATCTTTCAGCATCGAAAATATGAACGTTGTCCTTTTCGCTCATTTATTTATACGTATCTATTAATGAGTCTTTCAGCAAATGTGGATATATTTAGTCTTATCGTATGCACACGTAATGATAAAAATATCTCAACTGGTCGTTTACCCAATTGAAAAATTTCAACTCATACATCATTACAAAACCGTCGTTTTTTGAAGAGATATACTGAAGAGATCTGGCACAATAGATCGTAAACGAATAAATTACCTCATTGAAAGAGGTGATTCAAGATGATTTACAACAACAACTTAATCAAGTGCATTTCAATTACTCTGATCGCGCTATTTTTGAAAATGAGAATGATTTTTTTTGAGTTTCACTAGATGGATTTGCACAAGTTTTAGAATAGTAATGGTAGAATCATGCAAACTGATAAAATCTTCAAAATGGTACGGATAACAGTGGTATTGATAAAAATAACAATGATAATAGCTGGAATGATAGTGAAGTGTTACTTGAAATATTCGGAGTAAACTAATAAAGCTGAATGGTATGATTATGATGTGATGAAAGCACCAAAAAAGGAACTCACTTGTATTGGGTTTATTCGTTTGACATAACGATGGTGACAGCAATAAATGTGTAATGTTGAGAATTGAGATTTGTAGTTGCATATCATTTAAGCAATAAAATTCGATTGTATACGTTTGATTGATGAGTAATATCAATAGGCGTTTATTATCGATGAATAAGTGAGATTTGTACAATGAAAATGTGATATTACGATTCGATGAGATTAGTCCGAACAGAAACATCTTCTGAGCATTTGCACTATCACTAGTGGTGGTGCTCATTGGCGCACTGATACTCTCACTGTGATCATCAGTCCGGTGTAGGTGAGAAGCTGAGTCCGATGAGTTCGGGGATATATCATAGCTGTTAAGCCGGATATCCAGTCTCAACGTTGTGACGAACAGTGATAACGGTAATGTTATCAGATTGACCAACATGGTAGTTTCACTTCAGATTGTCGCCTTCCGATAATTTACATCACATAATCAAAATTGAAGATACGATATGGTTGAATATTCCAATTGCAATGTCTACAATTAGACCAGATCAGTAAATGAGCGATGGGAACGTGATCAAAACCATTTGGCACTGATCAAAGTATCGATGATCGGAATATTTGTGCCATATTGATAAGGTATATGCAAGTTTATGTGAGTAACCGATCCATTTGTGAATAATGAATAGTTGTGTCGATATTCTCAACGAAAGCAGCGAAACACTGCACTGATTATACTCTTTAAGCAAGAATATGGGTCTGAAATGATATTGTCGAAGAATTTTTTCTTGAGAATGACACGAAATTTTTATTGTGCACTCCTTCTTCTTGCTCATAAATGCCTTTATGATGACGGTGATTATCGTCATCAATAATTGAGCTGATGTTCAATGCTTTCGGCTTTTGGCTGTGCGAAAAAGTGAATGGGCGATGAGTAAAATGATCAAATTTTATTTTGCAACAACGATAAAATCTTTTTTTTCAGCCGTAAAATCATAATTTACAAAGGTTTACACAGCAAATCAATCGAAATATTTTCATTTCATATGTGAGTTCGCAATACGTTTACATTCCCAATTGAATTTACACAGAATACATTCGAGTGATTCAGTGAAGTTGAAATCGAACGTGAAATCATTGGGAAGCGATTGATTATTTCGAATACATTTTGAGATGAATTGTTAAGTTTTTGTTTTTGAAATGGTGAATTTGTTTTTCTCATGGAAAATTGACCAATAAAACTTTGTTATTCAGTTGAAAATCTAAACCGGATTTGATCATTGCTTGATCAAATTCAATCACGCTTACGAATCAGTAAATGAATTGATTATCAAACATAATTCAGCTCGAACAATTGTAAAAGTAGCACCGCAAAGGTGGAATGAAAAATTGTTCATTTTGAAAAAACACTCACAAAAAATGAAACGTTACAACAATCGTCGCCAGGACTAAGGGCAAACTGAAGAAGCGCTTATAGATGAATGAATGAACACAAACGAATCGGTTATGTTGTTTAAAACATATGGGAGTTGAGCTAAGCTGCTGCTACTGCTGCTGCTACGGCTAGTGTTCATCAATGATGAGTTGCATAGACTTACTGATCAGTTCAGTGCGATCACTATGTTCTGTTCAGAATTATCTTGTAATAGATGTTGTTTTTTTGAGTTTAGGATTGAAATGATTGAAGAAGGCATTAAGATGGGTTTTTTTTTCGTTATGCTGCACAGTTATTACACTTCGATTACACGTAAGTATATCTGTCGGTTGATTCATATTTGTTAGGGTTCATAATTAATTGAGCTTCCTTCCATTGAAGCATTGCTTTCAGTTAACAAAGAAAAACCAAGATTCATTAGCTGTTAATTGGGAATTGGGAACAACTCAGAGATCATCAGCCTGAACCAACTGTGTAAGTTTTAAGTCTTGAGTGAGCGAGCCTCAAAAGTCGAAGCGTGCTGACAAGTGGATATGCTTGGATAGACTTGAATCATTTTAAGCACAGTCAATTATCACACCAAACGCTTAACTTGAGCACACAGAAACTTGTTCTGGCACAATGTGAATGGCACAAATCAACGTGATTTGCTGCTATAACATTGATATTTTTTCTTTTTCATCTGCTGTGACCATTTTTCAATGGAATTGCCCGACTAAAATGAGAGTTGATGAATGTTTAAAAAGTAAAATGGCACTATCGTTTAAAAATATCACCACCAAAGAAACGACGATAATGAATAAACTCAGTAAATGAAATGTGCAATTTAAAATGGAATTTTATTCGCGCATTGCCATTTTCCTCGCGAATACTTTGATGTCGATTGTTTGGTATTTAGAAATAGTATTACTACATGAAGCAATTGGAAGAAATTTATGGATGGATGGAATTCGAAGCAAAAGGAAAACGATACTATCGCATATTTAAATTATGTAATAAAAACATTAGTCGAATGAATTTAGGTGAAAAAACATTTACGTTAGTGAAGTTATTATCGGAGTGCAATTGCACTGACTACTTAATATTAATATTCGTTTTATGGGTGGTGCAAGCGAGTTGAAGTTGAAGCTGAGCACCACACTCTCCGCTTCAACCGGTCAACTTATAATTTTTTCCGAAAAATGTCTTTTACACACGGGACAGAATATGAATAGTTTTTAAGCTTTCGTCTAACTTAGTGAGTACACTTAAACTTGATTACGATACTTTAGTTGATGTCCTATGGTCAAAAGTGGAGATCAATACAATGAGGTGAAAAATCTGTTTGATAGAAGAATTCTATAACATTGAAGATCGCGTAAAATTGAAAATTTCGTTACATTTTCCAAGAATTTCTGGAATGTCACGTTCTTCTCATAATTGAAGTTCGTTAACGAGAAGAATGAAAGCAGAAAGTTGAAATGAAACGAAATGCAAAAACATGACGATGTTCATAAAATGAACGTGTGAAATTGTACAACAAAAAATTAAACTCACATCAAAACTCGTCAAAAATATCGCACAAAAAGCTGGAAGACTTCAAAATCAACAGAGAAATTTGATGTTCGACAAAAAAACTCAGTCAGAAAAGAACCGACATGTATCACGACCATCACGTAAAGTGTTCATTGGGAACGATTGGATGCAACAAAAAAAACTGAAGCCATATGCTCGATATCAGTGGAGTTAAGTGAATGGCAAAGTGTTAATTGATATGCAATGATAACATTAATCAATTGTGTGATAATTGAATATTGATCAGTCTAATCGATTGCAACAATTTGATTCAATCGATGAACTTAAGCTGAAACATTGAATGCTCGAAATCAATACATTATGAACTGATTGAACTTCATCTATCCACTGTAACATCAATTCCTCGAAACATCATTATGGCGATAAAAAGTTCCGAATTACTCTGAGACATATCGGCATATTTTCTTCGAATACTATCTTCGAATGATCCTAAAATCGAGCGAAAAAAGACTGACTGCAAAATATTTCAATTTGATCATGTTCGAGCAAAGCAATTACGTTTGATTGAACACGTCAGAATTTCTCGTTTTGAGATAGCGCTAAGATTTCTCCTCAGTGATGACAATAAACGGCACACTGAAATTCAAGAGTCTGAGTTTGAAGTATAAGATTGGTGGAATTTTTTGATAACATTTTCCGTTCAACAAATCAATTTTCTAGCCATAACAATGGCTTACACTTTGCTTCACGAATACATTCACTCACAACCTCATTCTTACAGCTTTCCTTTGGACAGCTATATCATCTAGTGCACTCTGAACTATTGAAGTTTTGTTCATTTCATTCACTCCAGTCACTACTTCAACTTTAAATTTGTGTATTAACATTAATATTATTATTGTTGTTGTTGTTATTATTATTAAAATTATTGTTGCTGTTAACTCGTTGTTATTTTTAAGATTAATATTCGTTCGTATTGCTATAAAATTCTATATAACATAAGATACATTCTCAAGATGAATTCATGTTCAATAAGATATTATAAGAATATTTCCAACGACTACATGCACTTTCTTATTAGAAACTGCTCAAGTCGCAGTAATTTCTCTATTGTGAAATTCTTTCCATATCACCACCCAATAACTCAATTTAAGCATCATAATTTTTTCCAATTCATTCCATTCAACACCAACCAACTCAATGCTATCAACAACGGAATATAATTCAGAACGCAATTTTGATGAGTTATATTTTGAATTTTTCAATTCGTTAAATGAATTTTCCAATTTTTTTGAGTTCTATGATTCCAGTATATCTTCAGAATTTTCACAATCCATCTTCTACTCTTCCAATCAATCAAAAATTCTTCCAAAAGTATTCCAGCGATTCAACGACGATTCACCGAAGGTAATCCAAGCAAGCTTGGGCGACTAAATCTGTAAAAGAAAAAAGACTCTGGGGCATTCCAAAACTCAAGACATCTATCAGCTAACGCAAATGAGCCTATGCATTTTTTTTCGAATTATCAGTCAGAATGCGAAAAGTGATCGCGGCTTGGACGTAGGAATGGGATCTGATGAATGAACAAGATGAACAACAAAAAGCACCTTTTTGCAAGAACAACGAAAAGAACTTTTTGTACTTCACTGTGAAGGGATTTATATTAGATGATGATGATACGTAAGCAATTTAACGATACACTCAATCAATTATTTCAAACAAAAAACATCTGCTTCTGTTGCTACCGAAACACCAAAGAAACATTATTGAACTGCATCGAATTGAACTGAACGAGTAAATGAACGAGAAAATGAATGGTAGCCGAACGAAGAATCCTATTCAATCGCCCAATAAATAAAGCCATCTAATCAATCTTCAAATTCCACGCTACCATATGTATGTACCTCGCCATGTTTATGTTATTTTTTCTGCTGCTACTGCATCGTCCGCCTTCTTAAGAGAACATCAGCCATATTTTACTTCTAAGAATCACACTCGTTACTTGTACATAATATTTTGAAAATGTGTTTTCCCATTGATTCTATCGCTCGCTGAAATTCCAATTATTTTTTCCTCGTCAACGTTAATAACACAAACAATACGAATAATAATGATGATCAATGTCTCATTCAACGATCAACATTTGCATCAATCCGAAACACTCCCAGAAAGTGACGATCAATCACGAAGTATTTAATGTGTATGCATACAATATAATATAACAAGATACAGATGTCATTATAGCATTCGCTAAAGTACATTAAAGTCATCGTTAATAGCGATCAAATCGTTTAACTTACACCATAAAATAGAGCCATAATTGCACAAAAATGAGGCCGAAGTTGCGAAACATCTCCGCAAGTAACGCCTCTGTAAGCATGTTGAAATTGAGAATGGTATGAGGGACGGATTTGAGGGAATGAATTTTCAACAAATCGTTGATTTCACAAAGCCTAAAGTAGGAATAATGATGATCGCAAGATTAGTTTGACTTATCACTATTGATACTGACAACGTTAGAATGATAAAGATGGCAGCAATGATGAAATCGATAAAAATAACAATTATAATAATAACAATAGTAACAATAATAATAATAACAATGAGTTATGTTTTGAATGGCATAATAAAGAGTGTGATAAATAATAAGCAACGCAAATTCCATAATGAATAAGTGAATGGCTAACAATGTTATGAATGAATGAAGAGAGCATTCATAAAACGTTTAAAT
>JAPYMA010001796.1:0-37160 GCA_035041965.1 Anisakis pegreffii | reverse complement strand
AGATTCAGAATATTATAAATTTTAGAATATTATAAACCTGAAAAGACGGTTAGCTCGAAGATCGCAATCCACCTATTGCTTTATGAACGTATTGATTGCTCTATAGTGATCAATTGAAGCCGAAAAGAACGGCCGCGAATGTCGAAGAATTTTTTTCGGCTATCATTTACCAGTGTTAGCTTTTACGAGGCAGCATTATTTTGTTTGTAGGGCATTGAGCATATCGATAAAACGACAATGCTAATAATAATATCAGTGTATAGCAATTACTTTTTTTGTCAAGATGGCTGCAAATTTTATCTGTCAAACAGTTGTATTTTTGTAGTATTCGCTTATCATTTTGCTTATTTTGTATCTAATTTGTATATGAACGAACGACCAACGAGACATAAAACATTCAAAATTGGAAAGTGAAGAGCTTATAAACTGCTGAATTTATGAAGATGCAATGTTGTTATGTGTCAAAGGCTTTGTTCACCTTACATTACCCTGCATACGTCTCTTTCTGCAAAACAATAGCGAAACTCTACCTGTGTTCCTTATTCTGTCGTCGTGTTTTTATGTTGTCATCTCAACTAATTTTAACTTTAATATTACGTTTTTTTCCGCTGAAGTTCTCCATCTCCGGTAGTAAAAAGGTTAACTGAGTGATAAAATTGTTATTTATAAATGGCTCCTTCTTGTTTCATCGCTTTTCTAATTTTTCGGTAAAAATATCGTAACTGTTTTGCGCAAACTTAAGCATTTCAAAGGCTTGAGAACGGCAAATTCATAAATATGACACCCAGGATATGTTACTACTCATCAACTTAAAATCAGAAAAAAATCATGGTTGCATGACGTTAACTTCATTCGCCCATTCCATCCTCGATTATCGCTCACGCTTCTGAAAAAGACCTAAAAATAGACCTTTTTCGAAGGTCTCATTAAATGATATGGTTCATATGCTGAACCATTTGAATTTGTTGATTCAGGATAATTGTTAAATTGTCCGACATGAACGATTGTGGTCTTCTGTGATGAAGTCATCCGCGTAGCCGATGGTGAAGAGGTGGGGGGCATGGGAGCAAAGGGGCACGCACCAGCTTGTCTGGATTCAGATCATGAGATATGTTTGCACAATATGTAGTCGGCTTGAAATCGTTGTCATGTTTCTATTTTAGAAATCTGCTAACATACCTTATGCTAACGAATACTTCTTTTGATAATGTTTTACATCCTCACAGACCAGTCAAGAATCTTGCTACACGTTTGAAACAGAAAAAAGCATCAGTTTCACATGATATGGATTTTGGAAGACATTTGCGGCTACCTTTAGATCAAAAAATCTTCAATTGATGTTGAAGACCTCAATTATCAACTCATTATAATTGAGGTCTTCAACAACAATTGAAGATTTGAGTTAAAGATTGCTATGAGTTGTTGAACTTGAGCATTTAAGGATTGCTTTATTTCTGAACTCATTTCTATCGAATTTCTGTTGGTTTTTGATGCACTCTTGTTATCAGATACAGTGGAAATTTTATGTATGCAGCCAAGGAATGGACAAAAAAAGTGACCTATGGACCAATAAGCTACTGAATTGATGTGTGAATTTTGTGTTTAGTCAGACAATCACTGCCCTTGAAAATGTATTTTATCACTTTACACACAGCAATACAGTTGTAACAAATTTTTTCGCACCATGAGAGTAGCCAACATCAACCGTTCATCATTTGCAGACGAAGTAAGCCATATTCCATCCAAGAAAAAACCCGTTGAAGATGTTTTCGAGTCAGTCCACCGACGATCCATCCATAACCATTTTCACAAGGGGTGTTACACTTATATTGGTGCAGAACATCATTTGAGTTTATAGGAAATGATCGCTGCAGCCAAAACTCGGAAGCGATTCCACATTTCTCACGAAAATCTGTTCATTCGTTTGAAATTATCATTATATAAATTGCAACTGATTTATGCATTAATACGTATTGTTTACTGCTTTTTTGGACTGAAATTCTGCATAAGACGAACAATGAACACGTAAACATGTAGCATTATGCATTCATTTATCAGTTTGTTAGGTTCAAATCACTTGAATTGTTGTTTTTTTATGATGTGCACTGGTTATCATTTATTGTTGTGTAGACACAAAATTCGGATCGTATCACATCAATTCAGCAAAATGATTTCGGTATTCTCTCCTTCAACTATTTGCAGATATAATATTTATTACTTTATTGCTCTTCACATAATACTTATTTATTGCCATTTCAAGCGATACACTTGCGTAGTTAACTCTAAAAATTCGCCATTAAACTTCACAATCACCATAAATAACAATTACGTTTGAAATTTTGATCCCAAATTTGTGGAATTGACGTGCAATTTGAGATGTGGAGAACTCTTTAAACGCTGATCGAATATTTGCTATTCAAAACTAGCAAATGTTTAAGTAAAATAGTTTCAGCTTTTGATTACGTCCGAAGATGTCCATTGCAAGGCACTACGAAGCGATCTCAAAGTAAGCCTCACAGCTGTCATTCTAACGTTTCGGAAACTTCGTGACAGATTCAGAGTTGTTGGGTGAATTTCACTGTAACCTATGGGATTACTGGATGAGAGGATTCACGATGTTTTGAACAGTGAAGAATTTGAGTCTTGATACAAGTCCCTAACGCAAGCACATAGATACATGCGTGCCAAACATAAATACTTCTTACAATTAGTTTGTTTCAATTGTGAGTGTAAGTAATTATTTGAGTGATAGTAATTAATGAAAAAACGAATTCATTAAAGAGCAATTGATGCAAACACAAAGGTCTACATTGATCGACTACGTGAAGCGGTCGCAATTCAAAGTGTATCAGCTGAACCGGAACATCGGCAGGATGTCGTCAAAATGCTTGAATGGGCCAAAAAGGTCTCTTTTTTTGTGTTTAATTTTCAATTTTTCAAGATTTTCTGCACCATTCAATAAGTGTTCAAGACTGCATTAAATATAGCTGAAATCTTTTAAGACTCTCATACTAACGAGAACCATTTTACTCACAACGTTACTTGATCTGAAGGTCCAATTGGTGTAAAATTAATTGAAAATTCCAGAAATTAGAGTCACTCGGCGCAACTGCAGAATGCGTTCCACTCGGAACACAGAAGCTACCGAATGGTAAAATCATAAAATTACCGCCGGCATTGTTTGCGAACTTGGGTGCTGACCCTAACAAAAAGACTTTGCTCGTTTATGGACATTTGGATGTACAACCGGCCAAAAAAGAAGATGGATGGCATACTGAACCGTTTGAACTGCACGAAAAGGTGAATGAATTACTTTGCAACAGAAGTGAATTCAAATAAGCAGGGAATGCGTGTGATAAGAAGTATGGCATAAGCCTATAAGGAACTGTTCAATGTCGTGTTGTTGAGTACATTTTGAATCGATTAGTCTCAATTTCGGCCACAATACAAGCGTATAAATGTAATATTATTCAAGAATGGCAAGCTGTATGGGCGTGGATCAACAGATGATAAAGGACCAATATTGGGTTGGATAAACGCAATTGAAACATTCCAACACTGCAAAATTGATATTCCTGTCAATATAAAAGTTTGTTCTTGTTTCTGCTTTAATCCAAAAAAGTGCGCGATCATTCTCCCGATCACATCTAAAAATCTTTAAAGCTTTCAATCTTGACAGTAATTTTGCTCGAATGTGATAAAATGCTTAAACACCAAATATTTATAGTCATTAAAAAGCATCAAACGGGACACCAGTTGGTCGTAGCTATCCATATTGCGATTCGGACAGCTAAAGTTAATATTTGCAAGAAATAGGAGTTGATCAAGTTTAGACGAATCATTGATACGCATAAAAATTTTGAAATTTTACAGTTTTGCTTGGAAGGTATGGAGGAGAGTGGATCGTTAGGCTTGGAAGAAGCTTTAAGAGAACGTAAGGATACGTGGCTGGCTGACGTAGATTTCACGTGCATATCCGATAATTACTGGCTTGGCACTAAGAAACCTTGCATCACCTACGGACTGAGGTTAGTTTGATTTCACGTAGAATAATTTCGCATCAGGACAAACAAGAAATTAACGCATCAAAGGATGAGTCACATGCGAATTAGCACCGATTCAACGAAATCACTACCGATCTGAGCAGTAGATCAATGAAATCTAGCCCAACTGACGACAGCAATAGTATTTTCTGGAGTTTCAATCTGTCCAAAATGCTTGAGAATAATTTTATCGATAAGTTTTACCAATCAGTAAATAATTTGACAATTGATAACCTCTAAAGATTCGAATGAATTTCAGAGGCGTGAGCTACTTTAGCATCGAAGTGATTGGCTGCAAGCAAGACGTTCATTCAGGAACATTCGGCGGAAGTGTGTAAGTTGATTTGATGAGACCTTTGACAAGGTTCGAGCTTCCACTGAATGCTTCGATTCTAATGTGCGTTTCTTGTGATTCTCAAAACAAACTAAAATAATCTTCAATCACAACACAATTTTACATCCAAAACAGACCATTTTCATTTGATGTACACTAACGGTAAGCAATAAAGTTGAAATCAACAATTAGCCGTTGTAATCAACATTGCAGCTATGAACCACTCGCGGATGTGATGTGGATGTTGTCACAATTGACAGATCTTGATGGTACCATTCGTATTGATGGCCTTTATGACCTTGTCAGCAAAGTCACTGTAGAGGAGAGGAAACTTTATGAGTCTATCGATTTCGATGAGGTCTCGTTCACTGCCATACTTCTTGAAATGTTTTTTTTTTGATATTGTAAAATAACCACTTCAGTGTTTTCATGAACCAGTCGCGTTTAGATATCCAAGTGGAAAATACACCATCCAAATGGCGTTCTATCGTAACTAACAACTGCAAGAAATACTAATTTCCCGACCTCATCCATTCCCTTCTGACACCTCCAAATTACCCAAAGTTGGTAATCTCAACCCATCTGAGAACTGCTGCCCTAAATCTTCTCATCGCTTCACTCTGTTACCAATTGCTGTTTAGAAAAATTACTCAGCATGTTTCATCTATTCTGCAGTTTCGTCTCATTAAATTCTTGCTTACATTAGTCATTTCTTGCCTATGTTCAGTATCAATTACTATTGATCTGTCAAAATACCGCCGTCGAAAAAGCTATAACATGTTGCAGGAAGAATACAGAATGACGATTGGTGCAAAGCAACTGAATCGTCATTCGAAGTCTGAACTCCTTATGAATATGTGGCGCTATCCATCGCTTTCTATTCATGGTATGCATTGAAAGGGTTCCTCCTTCAAGTCGTCTCAATTTAAAACCTGGAAATAAGTTTGCTGATGAATTGTCACCTTTTGTTATATCAGCGACGATTTCAATCAGTTCTAATGGTCATTAGAGAATATCTCGTCAACGTTATGAATTCTAAAGGAACATAATGCTGAATGATAAACTTATCACAGTGGTAAATCAAAAAATGAACTCAATTTAAAGCCACGAATCTTGAGATGAGCCATATGTCCAGCCAAAAGTGTGAGCATTACTGGGTGTTTCAATTAAAAGAGTGTGGAAGTTTGAAGGTGTGGAAGGTGCATTCGATGGACAAGGTGCGAAAACGATTATTCCAGCAAAGTGCACTGGTAAATTCAGTATTCGACTAGTTCCGAATATGGATGGTGAGACGGTCGAGAAGCTTGTGCTTGGATACTTGGACAAACTATGGGAACAACGAGGATCACCCAACCAATACAGGTAATCAATGTGGAATCAATGCATAAATCTACATTGAATTGTTAAAGAGATTTTTGCTATAGCAAAATGTACAACGGAAATGAATGGATATATTCAATAAAATTTAAGGGCTTATCAAAACCATACCGGCAGATATTGGTTAACCGACTTCAAGCATCCTCATTATCAGTGCGGGGCTCGTGCAATCAAAAGAGGTTGGTTGCTCTTTTGTTTCGAATTGCGCTCGAATGCTCGCTCATCCTTCATGAACGATCAATGTGGCAGCAACGCTCTCTTATTATCAGTGATATCCTCAGTCTTCTAATTCCGTTTGCTTGCATTCCGAGAGAATCAGTGATAGCAACTGATAATGACCAGTTGATGATTACAAAAGTGACGTTTCAGTGTTTGGTGTTGACCCGGATTATACTCGTGAAGGATGTAGTATTCCAATAACGCTCACATTCGAAGAGTTGACTGGCAATAATGTGATGCTTCTACCGATCGGCGCTGGAGATGATATGGCGCATTCACAGAACGAAAAAATGAATGTGAGGAACTACATAATGGGTGCGAAGCTACTCGCCGCATATCTTCTCGAACTCTCATCAATGTGAATCGCTTCAATGGATTTAAACGCACAAAACGAATGGATACTTCCTAAAGTCATCGTCCATCCGTAAAATTTTTGAGTGCTCAAAATCCTGTTTTCACTAGGAAAACCTAGTCGTAAGGCGATAGACTTTCTTGTTAGCATTTGATAAGTAATTGATTCACGTTTTCAGTTTTTTGTTTTTGTTCATGTTAATTTTGCAAAGGAATTGAATGTTCACTTTAATAAAGTTAACGCGAATAAACATCGTAATTGTAATTTTGTGTTTTTGATCAATAAAAGTATGTTGACACTTCAAGAACTGTTCATTATTCAAATATTGACGCATTTGTGGTGTGTCTCACAAGTTCTAGAATCGATTCCGAGATGATTGTTTCAGTGCTGAAATCGACGTCGAGATGAGTCCTCAAATAAAGCGTTCATTTATATTCAAACTACCGCTGCTTTACTATACAAGGCAATCAGTCATGTTTCGATTGAGTCATACATGCCCAACTGTTTATCAAACTTCTCAAAACACTGGTAACAAAAAATTTTCTACAAACCAGTTTCTACGGCATTTATTGTCATCCTTAACAATGAATACGTTCAGTCCTTAACACTCTCTTCATGAACATATTTCACAAACACTTCACTAGTGTCTTATTCACCGGATTTGTTGCTTTCATTTAGATAAAATGGCTTTCAGTGATATCCAATAGTTTTAGAAAGCCAATTATAAATAGTGAAACATTTCTGCCTGATTCGTAACAGTGAAAAATTTCTCTGTTTTCCTGAGGAACCGTTTTTTGCTAATTGTAAGGATGAAAGAATTCATGCGAACGGTTACTTGCTGGTTTAAAGCGGTGAAGCAATAAAATGATTTTGCGAAAATTTATTTTAAGTTGAGCCGCTGACACGTTCGCTAAACGAAATCTAACAGTAGACCTCGTTCGTTACAGAACTGAACGATCCGATTCGTCAGTTGATTTGAGCAAGCAATTCATCAAAACGTCCTGTCAAGGATGAGCCAACGATAAAGTGCTAAATTTTTGTGTACAATCTTCAGTTTGCAGTCTTATACTAATCAATTAAATTTGTTCGCTTTACTTCCCTTTCTGATACCAAATTTGTACTGTTTCGAGGGAATATACTCTGTCACTCGTCAGATTTGCCTAATTATTTGAAGCTATGTCACTGAAAATAACCAAAGTACGGTCCATCACAAGATTCGATGGGTCGTGCTCCTCAGATTCGCAAATCCATATGCGGTTTTTTTGGTATGATAATCACGATCCAATCGGATACCAGATTTGAATCAAACTCACGAATCAATCAACTAATTGATGCGTACAATTAATTTATAATGCGAGTGCAGTTAAGCTACCGTAACCCCTGTAATCATTCATTTGATTACAGAGGTTACGATAGCTGTTGAGAACTGACGATGGGTAAGTAGTAACACGTCATGATCAGACGATGTAGTATGTAGTTAAGCAATGACAAAATGAACATTCAGTTGCAATTCATCTCAGACACTCGTTGTGAATCATACAGTTGGAGTTATTTTATTCACTTTTATTTTAGTCATTCGTTATTTGAGAAGTTTTTGAGGTGATATTCGACATAGAATTGAGAGACCACTTGAAATTGTTATTTGTTGATGTTTGTGAATTATTCAGTGTATCAATCGTGCTGAAATAGTTATCTTAGATTGCAGAATCGAACTCTCTGAAGCACCTGAATCTGATCATGTCGATTGATACACAATACAATGCTCTTGCTAAGTTGGTTTTCATTTGTTTCAATTCATGATGATTTTTTCAATAATGGAATTGTTTTGAGAGGAAAATGAAATAATATTCGTCAAGAATGAGGGATGGTTGAACTACTTGAATGATTTTCATGAACCCTCAAACGAGAGTGAATGTGATGAAACAATGTTAAGAGTGGTTCTCATGATGTAAACTGTTGTGGAAATACGTTCAATTTGGATCAGAAAGTAGTGCAATTTCAGATATATTGATGATAACAAGAAAAAATTTATCGAAAGACTTTCCGAAGCTGTCGCCATACCAAGTATCTCAGCCGAAGTGAAGCATCGTGCCGATGTGATAAGAATGATGGAATGGGCCAAAGAGGTCTTTTATTATTTCATTTTGCGACTTATTATTACTATTACTGTCATCAATCACTATCAGTGAATGTATATCATCACTGATCAATCCAATTCGTCTAATTTGAATTTTCAGAAGCTGGAATCATTCGGCGCCACAGCAGAACTCGTACCGCTTGGTAAACAGAAACTAGAAGATGGTAGCGGTGAGATCGACCTTCCGCCGATGTTGTACGCAGTTGTCGGTAAAGATCCCGCGAAGAAAACGGTTCTTATTTATGGACATCTCGATGTGCAACCTGCCGATATACATGACGGTTGGAATTCTGAACCATTCCAACTGGTCGAAAGGGTTCGCTTTTCCTCATTCGTTTGCCTATTTTCACCGTCTTTCCGAATGCAATAACTTACCTTCTAAACATTTCAAAATTCCTTCACTCGGAAAAAATTTTTGTCTTTCAAAGTTTCAGCGATTTTTCCAAACCATACATGTTTTAGAACTGAACTTATTTTGTTCGTTAGTGTCAAAATCTGTGAGGCTATTGATAATGTACTAATAAAGTGTGATTAGTACAATATTCTGTAGGTAAAACAAGATTTCGAGTGAACTGTTGAGAAATTTCATTTTAAGTGACTTTCAATTCTAGGATGGAAAATTGTTCGGTCGTGGATCTACGGATGATAAAGGTCCAGTGGTGGGTTGGATAAATGTACTTGAGGCGTTCCGCGCGAATAAAATCGAAATCCCTGTCAATATTAAGGTGATCATCTGTGCTATTTGTCAGTGCTGTAATGGAATTTAAGATAGTTTCTTTAATTGTAGTCTAATTCTGAGGCGTGAGTCTGAATATTCTGAAGTGTAAGAATCCTTTCGAGTGTTTTTTAATGAACGGAGTTCTGGTTGCAGTTTTGTTTGGAAGGAATGGAAGAGAGTGGCTCGTTGGGTCTCGAAGAATCGCTGAAGGCGAATCGAGAGAAAATGCTTTCGGATGTCAGCTTCACTTGTATCTCAGACAACTATTGGCTAGGCACTAAGAAGCCGTGCATTACCTATGGTCTTAGGTTGGTGTTGCCTTTTGACTTATGCTTGTTCCGATTATCTCTGTTCTGTAACAATATTAGTTTGATGGACGATGCGTATTCGACGGTTGATTGCTTAGAATTGTGACCTTATTTGCTTTTAATTTCAGAGGTAATTCCTATTACTGCATTGAGATAATCGGTTCGAAACAAGACTTGCATTCGGGTGTGTTTGGTGGTGCATTGTAAGTTAATTCTTCAAATTTATCCAATGATGAACTTTAAGTTGCATTTCTTAAATAACATAATTATTTTTAGCACTGTGGAAATCAAATAATATGTAGTGGGTAATATGAATGAATTTTGAATGTTTAGCACTGCGTTTTCACATGGTTTCAATTTTGTCTTCGGCTTCCGCTGAATTTCAATATCACTGTTATTTCAAAGCTGAAAAATGATTCCATCATATTTACGAGTTATGTGAACATTCGAGAATTCTCACCAGTAAGTGACTGTCGAACTTCAGATACGAACCAATGTCAGATTTGGTGTGGATGATGTCGCAGTTGGTCGATTTGGACGGTAAAATTCTTATCGATGGCGTTTACGACATGATTCCGGCAGTGACCGATGCCGAGCGAGCTTTATATGAGAATATTGATTTCGATGAGGCAAATGTTTTATGTTCAATGTTTTATTAGTGTTCAAGATTTTATTAGATATTCATTCAGATGTTTGCGCGATCGAATTGAAAATTGGGGCAATTTTGATTGAAACGACTGTGAAACTGTTTCATTTCAAATGAAATTATTCTCATGATCAATGATTGTATCGTTCACCGAACTTTTGCAAAATCCTTTCAAATTGATAATTGTTCCAGTGATAGTTCTCTGAACAAGTAGTAGGGTAGAGATTTTATAGGTAGTTATCAGCTGAATATAACTCATCATGAAGAGACAATTTATTTGTTGAAAGTGAATGATGTTTTTTGAGAAATGCGTTAAAGGCATTGAAGGAAATTTGTTTGAATGATGGCATAATTTGGTAGTTTCAGAATGAGTATCGAGAGTCGGTTGGAGCGAAGAAATTGATGAAGTCATCCAAAGTTGAATTGCTGATGAGTCGTTGGCGAAATCCATCATTATCACTTCACGGTGAGCGTTTAATTTGCTTCACTCTTCTTCTCCTATCCATTTTCCCATTATCGATGTCTCTTTTCTAAACGAAGTTGTCTACCGTACAGGTGTGGAGGGTGCATTCTCTGGCGTTGGAGCGAAGACCGTAATTCCATCGAAAGTGATCGGTAAATTCAGCATTCGAACCGTTCCGAATATGGACATTCATAAATTGGACAAACTCGTTTACGATTATACAGATAAGAAGTGGAAAGAACGCGGATCACCGAATCAGTTCAGGTATTGAACCAATTATCCACTCTTCATTTGTTGAAAGTTTTAATGTGTTTTTTTTTTTGTATTTTCGTCCCATTAAATGAAATTATTACTTTTCAGATGTTATATCTATCATTCCGGACCTTATTGGCTAACCGATCCAAAACATCCCAATTTCCAGTGTGGTGCCAGGGCTATAAAACGAGGTATTCTAACTGTTTTTCAGATATTCACTTCATGTCGTATTTGGATTGTTATTTGATGTTATGCCGTTTATGTAATATAAATCATACTCATTCGTTTGGTCATATCGCACTCAAATCATAACGTTTGCATCGTCTGTGTAGCATCGGCTGCAAGTCCACTTTTTGTCATCATTCTAACGATGTGATTTTTTCAAGCAAAAATACTCTCCATTCCAGCTATGAAAGTATAATGTCACTGTTGCAGTATGTGGATGAAAGGTTTACAAATGGAGAATGCTTTCAGTGTACGGTGTTGAGCCGGATTACACTCGTGAGGGTGGAAGTATACCGATAACGTTGACATTCGAGGAGTTGACAGCAAAGAATGTAATGTTGTTACCGATGGGTGCTGGAGACGATATGGCACACTCGCAAAACGAGAAAATCGATGTGAGGAATTATATGGAAGGAACGAAGATGTTGGCTGCGTATCTGCTCGAATTAGGTACCATTTAGTAAAACTGCTCATGGTTACAAGTTGGTATTGACGTCTTGATGTTATTAGTATATCATTACTGATGACGTTTTTTACTGTTATTATAACTGTTATGGATTGATGAATGAATCTGTTGAGTATACTTTGTCATATCTCTTTTCAGTATTCCCATTGTGATATCTCAACAACATCATGTCGTTCCCAATTTTAATTTATTTAATCTAATCTAGTGGGTTTTTTTAATTTTGTTCCTTCATTTGAATCAATTCATTCAAGACGCAGAAATATTTCACTTATTCAGTATGTGATCTGTTAATTACGGTTCATATGAATAATTGTGTCGCTTAAAAAATTATTCAATGTTATTGAAGAGACTTAACTTCAAATCTTTCACACGGTTATGGATACCGCAAAATCTTCCTTCAAATTACTAGAGCTCATGGAAAGATATAATGAAGCGTACATGAGATTACTAGCATTTTGGGTTACTTAAGCGGTCGATTTGTAAGCTAAGGTGGAACCGAATACGTTACATGCGATAAGATTTTATTGAAAATGATGGGAAATTGTTTGAGAAAAGAATATTGACTGAGTGATTTTATAGAACTTTCATCTATAACGAGAATTAAAACATTTGATCAATTATGAGATAAATGGATGGTATATGAGCACAGTGATAATTATGCGACGGTTGATTAGAGTATTATAGTTGTTGGCACAACTTTTAAAAGCACACCGAATTAAAACAAATGACATGATGAAAATGAATAAAGCGAAAGGAAAATAAAACAAATAATATGAAACAAATAAAGCACGAGCATTATGTGAGTGAATTGAATTTGGTTTTGGATTGGTGATTCAAATGTAAAGCTGCATATAACTGGGTAATGCATCGAGAAGATCTTCAGTGAACATATCATAGAACATGAATATAACAAAATACAGTAATTGTACGATACAGTTAGCTGTAATCAAAACTATACAACATTTGATTCATACTTTCAAATTATTTGCAAACGTGACACATCACTGCAATTTACGTATCTTACATAGTTGAACACAACAGAATAGCAATCGTAAGTGATATCAGAAATTGACTATGAAAGAGTGAGCGAATGATGTTTCATGTTATGGTAGGAGTAAGTGTTTTATGATACATCTGCTAGAGGTTTACTGCAAACAAACTCTTAGCAACAGAATCGTATCATTAAGTCACTTAGGAGGCATCGTCAAGGCAAGGTTTCTTCAGAGTCAGGTCATCAAAAAAAGAAATGGACTTTACTGCTTCGACGACTCGATGTGACACTTCGTTTCTTATCGGATTTCTTATCTTCCTCTTCCGTATCATCACTGCTATCAGCGAACTTCTTCACTTTATCCGAATCAATTGCTATGTCCTCCAAACTGCGTCCTTTCCGAAGTTTACCCGATGCACCTCCCATAAAACTTGACATACTCGCAACGCTAGTTCGACTCCGATGCGCACTATTCATACCGGTCATCAGCGAATCCGGTGGACTTCCGCCGTAGTCCTTATATTTCGGGGAAGATAAACCACTTCCTGAAAATTTCCTCGGGATCTAATGATTGTTTGGCAGGGTGCGAAATCATTTCTTGAGTTCTGTCTCTTCTTTCGTCTACACATTAGGATATATTATTCGTGGACAACTGAAGAATTCAATTTATTTGATTAGTCATTAGAATCATTCAAATCCTGGTTGAACAATAAGAGAAGCAGCGATTACATTCTTTCCACTGCCAAACGGTTTATCAGACGAGTGAGGTCGATACTGAGAGAAAATGAAGAATTAAATGGATGAGAGAGAACCTTTCAAGCCATCCGATGGAATGAAGGCGTGTTGAATTCGTTTATACAACGATCCTTGTGGACTTCTGAATGACGATTCTTCGAAGAAACTTCGTTTACGAAGCATTTTCACATCGGGTATGTCTTGAGACTGCATCAACATTGCTTCTTCTAACAATGCCGATTCTAGCCGTTGTTCATGCGGCGGCCAAATCTTCTCCATTTGAAGCATTCCTCTGAAATTGAATCGAACTCATTCATATTCAGCGACAATGTCGTATTGTGAAGAGTGCTAGTTTACGAAATTGATATTCTGATGAAGTTTTCAATGAAAGCGATACTAATATTAATGTGAGTACCAACAGTGATAGTGATTAGAATAATAGCAATGTAATGAACGATAACAATAACACAGTGCACTTAAACGAAAAACGAAACCAACTTTCGTCGTTGTTCAAAAGAATAATGCGAACGCCATAACGAGGCGATAAGTTCAGTGGTGAAGACAACATCGGCATTCGATGCAATCATACGCAACACGAATATACCGTCTGAACCCAAATAATGGTCGATGAAACGGTCAACTGTCTCACGATTCTCTGAAAATTTTATTCATACACTCCAATTCGAGTAATATATCGTCAATTCGAACACATCTGTGGTTTCATATCAAATGTACAATTTAAATTTACATAACTACACATTCAATTTTGGAAGAATTTATCAGCAATACACACTTAGGTAACAATAATAAAAACGCTTTCACAAGTGATGATAACGAAATGGAGATGATTGTTGATAAAAGCGTGAATAATAGTAATAAGATGATAACCTTGACTAAATTTATCGAAAGGTGCTTCGCTCATTTCCAAATGATTTAAAATGAAGTGCTCTTTGGAACGTTCACCACCCAATAAATAGAACCAATTCAAGCCATTCAGCATAGTTATCATCGATAATACGACAAACCTAAATTTTAAATTTGATTCACAATTAATCAATTTTATTAACTCATAAAAATCAATCCAGATAGCACGCGCCTTCAGAATATGTAATGTGTAATTCAGAATATGCGCGTATGAATGCTGCTTGATGACATCAAAATATTGAACAGAAGATAAAATTATTGAGAGAATCAAACAAGTCGTCGGATATACGTGTGAAAAAAACTGATGATAACAAACCAAGCCCATAGAAGGATGAATATTTTTTCGGTGAGAATATTGACGACGAGTACGCACTGTATGGTATGTCGTTGGATGTTTCCCATTTCGCGCACCTTTAATCAGAAATTTTTCACTGAATTGTATACCAAAACTCAAATTTTTTTAGAGAATTATGCTGTGTTCAACTCTTAATGATAAACGTGAATAACAGAAGATTTCCAACATAAACAAACAGCCGAATGAAGTTGAAATGAATGGAAATCAATTGGCCGGAGAACAAACCTCAAAATCGCAGAGTGTAACTCGAGGAAATAGTCCACTGTTGTGCCATGATGAGTAGTTTAGCGGAGGCCATATGAGATCTTGCCATGCCTTTAGACCGAAATCATTTTGAAATTCAGGCAACAAATATCTGAATAACAATTTATTTCAAGACTGTGAGCCCAATTTATTTTCTTTTCTTTTGTTGAGGAGGGAGGGGGGAGAAGGATTCATAAAATTTTCGGAAAATTTTTACACATTTTCGATACTATGAAACGATCAACTTATATGATCACCACGTAAGATTGCGATTGAAAATTTTGAGCCAAAAACGAATTCAGTGAGCATTTTATACGAATACAATGAACGGTATATGGAAGAATTACTAACCGACTCAACAAATGCAACTGAAAACACACATTGAGAAAAAATGCAAATTTAGCGATCATATAGATGGTGACTAAATAATAAGATGAATATCGTATATTCAGGCAACGCAGTATTCGATGTGGTACAATGTATTTCTGAAATTTCATATAATTGTTAAATTTCTACGGGCTCAATTTATTTTGTTGGAAACCGAATTCATGAAGTTCTTGAAAATTTTTGCATATTTTCAATTTTTCCATGCTACATGACATTATTGATATTGCATAATATTACATTCGTTTCATTTGAATCACATTATAACATCAACATTAAAAACATCCCTCTGAATTCGAGCAAACACTTTACAACTGAAGTTAGCACCGGTCGAAGTTTATGACCAACTGAATGGTAACAAAGTAAATGAATGAGATCTCGAGCGAGATCATTGATCTGTTCATCAAAGAAACTTGAAGCGAACCTTGACGAGTCGTCTGTGGAAGCGTAAAGCTCCTTGTAGGTGAACGCACAACGACTGAATATTAGCTTTCTTCACATCAGGATTCGAGTTCGCCGGATCCGTTGAAACTCGCAATATCTCGCCGACTTTCATTCCTGTAGTGAACACAAAATATGATGATAATAATGAAACGATGATTACTTGCGAACAAATAATACGAAAATGAAGTAACCAGAGTGTCCGGCAAGATATTTCCAAATGAAAGTTGGTAGTTTGAAGCAAACAGCTTGAAATAGGAGGAAGAAAGGCATCCATTGGTAGTAACTGATACGACGTTCCTTACGATCCGCATCGGAAACATTCTCGACGAACATATGCGGTGGCACGAAGTACGTATCTTCAGCCCAGCAGAGATTCTCCGTATACTGAATTCAAAAATAACACAACTGTCGATTATCTTAATAAGTTTTATTGTGCTCTGTTGTTTGCGAAAAGTAAGTCGAATCATCATGAAAAGACTTCGAATTGTACTCAAACATTCCCGAAATTATTCAACAATTCATGATATGAATTTTTCCATTAAGAATTTTACACTATTGTCGGAGTACAGGTGAAAAAAATTAGCACAGCTTAATTAAAGAAACAACAAATGGACGGCCAGATCCTAACCTGTTCCCAAGCACTGTTGAAGCCTTGTGGTATCATACATTCCATGGGACGGCCACCAAAATGCTTGAAACTTAGCAGTATGGCAAATGCGATCAAAATATTACAAGTGAAGTAACTGTGAAGACTTGCGACTACATCCTGAAATTGATAACGTAGACCAATCTTCAATATTCCCATCTAATAGCGGTAATGAGAACTCTTGGTTTCATTGTTCATTTTATAATTAGCCATTCACCAAAGAAGATTTCGATAGCTCCAGAGATTATTCAAGAATAGACACGATGAATCTTCCTGTACGAAAATTTACAGTAGTACTGGCATACAACTGATATTCATTCGATGCAGTTGTGTGATAGGTGCAAAAATGTTGGATGGGCCAATGAATTGAAACTATTCGACAGATTCTGGAATCGGTAATCTTATGGTGCTATAGGAATCTGCCACAACAAGAGTGAATAATGGAGAACGAAATGGGATTGAAACTGAGATATGCTTATTCGTTTCAGTGATTAATTGGCTTGTTTCATTGAAAGAGGCTTTGCGATTGTATGCAAACGATCAATGAAAATCATTGATAAGTAACCTTCACAATTGCTTTATTGCTGTACGGTACAGCAGTGAGAATATGGTACAGGAACGACATTTTGTTTGTTTAGTTCGGATACAAACTGACTGATGTTGGTCTCGAGCGATTGATAGACACTCAATTGTTCATTGCTCTGATTGATATGATTTCATTCAGTTCCATTGATTTCTCAATGTAATCTCACTTCCAAATAATCTGCAAAATCATCTTCTTGAATTCGATTAAGTCAAATATTAATTGGTGCAAGCAAAATCACGATTCGGTGCTACGATATGAAACGTTATCAATTTCCTATGATTCAAAAAAGGGAAGGAAATCGAATGCTGAAGGGATTGTCTGAAAAACTGAAAAGCAAGTGAATCATGTCGAAATGCTAGAAGAGTGATTAATGAGGTTATCGGGCACATACGTAACAACAGCAGAGAGATCGTGAATGTTTACTTATTGGAAACGAGCTCCTTACAATTTAAAGAAATGTCAACATCGCTTTCGCAGTGCCCTGACAACAAATGAAACTTCTCAATTACCATTGTTATTTGGTCGTATAAGATGCACAATTTGCATTTCACTTGCGACAAGACTCTCTCAAGAAATACTGCTTCACTTGAACGAATTGAATTTTCTCAAGCAAAAATTTTGCAAATAAAACGAACTAACAATAAGAAAACATTTCTACGTTTCTGAAGAAAATCTCACGAAGTGACGCGAAAAAAACAATCGATGTTTTAATGTTAAGTTTACTGAATCACCGATGAACCGTGGTATACAACGGCCAGATTCTTCAGCATTCGACTAAATCCGCATTCAAGGCACGGCTTATCGCAACTCTGAGAGTGATGTAATCAGCTGCTTGGAAAGGTGCCAAATCCCATTCATTGTCCCAATTTCGTATATCTCTGTGACGGGATTAGGGAGGATGCAGTGAGCGTTGGATGCTGTTTGTTTGAAACGATAAGCTTTCAGCGGGCGATTTAATTCGGTTGTATTTGTCGTATGCATTATTGTCAGTGAACTGAGACCGTTCAATGGGAAGTGCATGTAAACAAAGTTATCTTCATTATTGCACTAGATGATGTGGATAAACCTGATACATTGAGAGTTTCCGATGGCAAAGAGCAGTGGAAAAATTACTCACTGTCAGTAGAAAAATTACTATCAATAGAGCAACCTTTTCCGTTTACCCATGCCAATTAAGTCTGATTTGCGCAATTGAAAGTCCTGAGATTCTTTTAAGTTGTCAAAAGCATTTTGCAAACTGCATATTTGAAAAGAAGTTCCTCGTCTATTGAGAAATTTATTGGAATTATCGACAGCTGCATAGTTACATCCGAATCCACAAAAACTATTGCATATCCTTTTCGACAATCGGTAACACTCTTCTTGCACCAATTTTCTCCCAGGTATTCTTGCACAGATACTTTAACCGAGATTTGATACTGGAATATATTTCAGTATCCAAAAATTACACCTTCTTGCAGGATATTTCCGCATGAGAATCTTCCTGTTCTTGCATTGCTGTCACTCTGAAACCGATGGCGATCAACACTTTACGATCGTGACAGTCCGACTGTCAATTCTGAATTTCTCTTCAATGTCCCAATCAGCCGAACAATCTAATATAAGAATACTTTCTCACTCTTAAAGGAATAAGAGAATCCGATGCTCTGTGATTGCTTAAGAATTTTACGGTGTGCAGGTGTCCACTACAGTTCACGAACTAGCATTCTTCGAAAGCACATCAAACTGACAAAACATAAACATGATCATGTGTTTGAACACCACACAAAAAAACAATCAAAACAATTTTATTGATGAATTAATTGAAACCAGGTCAAAACAACAATAAACATCATAATTTATTCAACAATTGCTGATTCATCTGCTTTCGTACTCCTTGTATAAACCAGTTGGCCACCGTGATGTACAACGCATTTGATCAGACCTTTAGCCAACAGTTCTCGAAGTCCTTGCTTAGCCAACGACGCTCTGACTTTCAATCGTTCCGATACTACCGAAGGTGTAATCAGCTTGTAGGTTATCACCTACAAATGTTAGCAATTCATTATGATGTCGGAAGAAGGAATACTTCATTGATATTCCTGTCAATTTCAACTTTAATTTTGGATTGCAATGTTGGTCAATTTCGAGACAGAATATGCCTCGATCAACCAGTGAGAACATAACGTTTTCCTGATCAAAGCAACCTAATGAATAAAATACACAACTGAAGGTAAGCTAAAATCGGTTGTGGCAGACGTTTGATCAACGCAATGACAAACGAAAATGACTAACTTCTTTGTACAGTTTATCATAGGTTGCTTGATCAAAGAGTACCATATTGTTCAGCTTATCACGAACTTTTCCCTTCGACCACTTCTTCTTCTTGGCCTTTCCTCCTCCTCCTCCCTCCTTCTTCTTGGGGACCTTTGAACCCCCTTTGGTATCTCCTTTACCGCCTTTTCCTCCCTTTGCCGCCGCCTTTGGTGGCATTTTGAATCCCTAGAATTCAGCCACGAGTACATTAACACAAAAACTATCAATTAACCACTAACAACCCAAAAATCGAACATACAAAATATGAACGCATAATGAAATCGCTGACACTGTTGGAACATCAAAGGGAAATGGACAGATTTCTGCACAGGTCCAGGAAAAGGCTCGTCGCAATTTTTTAAAATTAACTGCGACTTACGCTGGACTTCACAAATGCACAAAGGGAAGAGTAAGAGGCCGCGAAATGTAATCGTGATTCTGAGTAGACTTGATATCCACTAAACGAGTTGTCTCGTTGTGTCTAAAGCGAAAACAAGATTACCCTGATTGATATCCCTTCGGACGGCCTACCGAATACTGATCTACCCGACCGTCGAAAATATACCTAAGTGGGAATGCAAGCTATGCTACAAATTTAATTAAACTTCAAGGTAACACACAACTACCGTTTTGCACTGAAAATCACCCAAATGTCTCACAGCTGCCCTTAAAAAGAGCAGCAAATGTATCAAAAGGAATGAATAAACCCTTTAAGTCAGCAATCAAGCTTAATTACTTCGAAAACTCGAAGAAATATCACCAATTAGGCCTTATATCCACCAAAAATTTGTCGATACATTCGCTATTCTTAATATCGGTATGTGACTGCGATCCTATCGTAATGTGCTTCGCACAAACAATGCGTTGTGAAAACGCCAAAGGAAAGAGACAGCACAATATTTTGGGTTGAGACGATGATTCAGTTGCACGAACTAGGCCTGAGTTTAGGCAAACACTTATTAATAGATAGGCTCACGCTTGGAGCTATGCTTGAGCCTGGTCTCATATAGAACTAAAATACATTTATGTGCATGCCTAAATTCACACGAAGTTTGCATATTGCAAAGGATATGCATTCTTTGCACATCATATATAATGCTCGTTGGATCATATTATTGGTGATGTGATGAAATTATGATAGCGAATGGGATTGTGGGAACTTCAACGTTTTTTACGTGATTAAAGCTGAGAATCGCAGTCTACAATAGTGACATTAGGATATTGATAGTCCTGGTTACGCAGTCCGCATTCAAATGAGCTCAATAAAAAGAAACTGCACCAGTAAATATTCATGCTGTAGCTATCCTAAGATCCAGCTGATAAAACCATAAACATTCCGATCGCCATACAAAGTCTCTGATCCCAGTAAATTTTGTATTCTCGACATACCAACTTTCGTTAGATGAATTCCAAACTCCTAATCTCCTATACTTTTACAGAGATGAACACATTCACTGTTCGTATGAACGTGTGTTTTCCTATTCAAATTCATCCTTTTCATCACGTTCCTCTAACTCGATCATCCAATTTAGAACACACCAGTCAAAAAGACTGTACAACTTGAAAAATCATTTATGAAAAGAGCGGAATGACTCTCCACTGTTACCAGTCAATCAGAAATGCTTTGTATGAGTAATCAAAAGCATTTCGACACTTCTTAATCATGATAACTCATTCAACTAAAGCTCAGCATCAAAACTGAAAACATTCCTAAGTATCCGATGTGAATCTATTGATCAATACACCTCACAGGATCATTGCATCTATCAAAACTGATATCACTTTCGAAGCAAATATGCAATGAAGATTCCTCTAGCCTTAGCACTTTCAGTTTAGGTCAACCCTATTTAAGAGATTTCTAGAGAGCTCTCTTTAAAATGTTTCGCAGTTTAGGATATTTTGATAAAGACAATTAGAATAATTTATCATAATGACATCTCTAACTAGCGGTTACATAGGTTCTCGGGATCCCAACTTCTAAATCTTGATCCTAGGAATCATAGTCTGAAAACCCCAAAGATTTTAAGAGGTAATAAAGCATGGTGTTTCATATGGTTTTAACAGTTCACTCATATCATTTATAACCAACAGCAATACGTAGATAGATCATTATACGATAGGTCTACTTCGGCTTTCGATTTTCAAAAAACCGTGAAGAAAAATTTCGCAGCGTCAATCCTTTCAGCTGTTTTACCACTTCAGTTCTCCAATCACTGATGCAATGTGAATCTGTGCATCGAAAGAATCACAATTCGTTCATTTATTTTCATTGTAATTTTATCTTCTTTGAATCGATTCGAGGTTTCGTTCGATGAATTTTATGGAAAGAAAAAGAATGTTTCATGGAAATTGAGTTCAATGTTCTCAAAAGTAGCATAAAGTACTGAAGGTTAACGAGTGCCGAAATTCGTCTCGAAAGTCGTTGTTTCATCGAAGTACCATAAGTTAAATGGCTGAATTCTACTGTAAGTCGTTTATGCACTTGAACACTTCACAAATCGGCAATGTCAAGTTGCTTATATTTACTCGTCGCTTTTTTTGCACTTCAATTCAAGAATTATTGCCCATAACCTAAACGCTCAATGGTATCTATCCTTTAAATACCGTGATCAATATTTCCGTTTCGGCATTTGATCTACGAACAGCTGATGACTGACTTCATACTGACCTCGTCAACTGAATCGGTATCGCTGTTCGAATTACCTGACTGCGAAGAAGATATGTTTGAGTTCACAGTTCGCTTCTTTTAGGGAGTCCAACTTTGCTGCTTTATGCTCAATGATTAGCACATTCAGTGAAACGTAAGACCTTCTAAAAATAAGGAGTATTCTTTTCAATTATTAAATAAAAATGTGCTAGTGATAATAGTAATTATGTAGTTGTTTAATTACTATTAACGCTAATTATGCAGTTTTCAATTATCAAAATAACATAGTAACTTTTCAAAGATGTGCTAGTGATGGCTCATTCAATAGCAACGATAAAAATCCAATCAGTGTATGAATTTATTCGTGATCTCGACAAAATCTTTCGAAGATTTTTGATTGCACAAAAATTTGATTCATGGCAAATAAGTTACTTCATCGACGGAAATATTACAGAACGATTCGAATAGTGAACATAACAATAAGCGAATTGTTTGAGTGGTGGCATAACTGTGTGCAATTAGTACATTGCATAAGATCCAAATTATATAATCATTATGATTTCCATTGACCATTGATATTCACTCAAAATACTAATAGTTTGTTAAGTTGATGCTGTTGTTCTTAAGCAAACCAGTAATTAAATTCCACTTTGCTATCGAAAGCAAATTACCGAATCATTGAAATAGTCCTTCATTAGAAGGTGCTTGAAATTTGTATTCATCGTGGTGCTGGATGATATTTTACGTATGTTCGAGAATATGAGGAGAGGCTGGTAGTCCATTAGGATGATACGATAATGCCATCGTGCATCTATCTATCTTGGCTCATTCATTCGCTTACTTACAACAATTAATGTACCACGCTTTCTATCGTCATCCTTTCGTTCAACTTGAGTGCTATTCTAGTGGTCAATAGCATATGTCCACTTATGAATATCGCTATTCACTGACCAATAACCATTCGAACAAGCGATTCACTTTAACGGCAACTATTTCTGATTATTCCACACATTGCAAGTGGCTCTTCATTTAACGGCGTATGGCCCGAACTCAATTTCTGTTTCTTGCTAACCATAATATTTGAATGACAGTTTATTGAACGTTTGTGCTCGTTTGTGGTGTGATATCGTTTTGCCGTGTTCATACGAATATCTCATTGTTATTCATTGATACAGTAATCAGGCCTGCACAGCTTTTTAAACGCTCATGCACTAGTGAAGTGAAATTCAATTTAGCTCTTCTACTGAAATTTAATTTTATCGGTTCAACATTCCAGCAGTCATTGTGAGATCGTCACCTTTAAGGATTCGTTATCTTTTACTGAAAGTTTTTCGTTCAATGGAAGGATTCATTGGACAATTTGTTGAACAGTTTCCTTAATTTCTTATAATCGTGGTTAATTTTTGTGTGTCTAATCGAAATACAGTAACATTGATAGGCTCTATGAACCTTTCAAATTGTGCGATCAAATCTTGAATACTGTATTTTAATCCTAAATTCTATATGAACGTTGAGAAGGCATAAAAGTCTTGTTAGTGTTATTTTTGCCACTTTTAATTATGCAGGAATGAAAAGTGGCAAAAATATTAACCCAAAAGTAATTTCTATCGACAGCAATCTATAGCGATCTGCCATTGTTGTTGGTGAATGAGTACGATATAGGATAAGATAAAAATTTGTAGAGAATCGCACAGTGCATTCATATGCTTACTAAGATGACAATCTCATTGAGATGAAGATATAAATCAAATTTGAATCCATAAAGGATGCAATAATTACATTGAATGAACGGAACCAATTAATTGTTTATATTTGCTCCTTAAGAAGAAAGGTGAGGTGACAGAGTTTATATTATTGTTTTTGAAGTAGTATAGCAGGTGAGCATCAATCAGCCAAAAGAACGAAAGCAATTAACAAAACAATGCAACAATACGGCAACTTCATAACACATCAATATCTCTTTTCACCTTTTCGCACAATGCATACTAACTATAAGATAAGAACTGTATTAATTGTAGCACTAATTACCAAAGCAATAATAATCAAATAATAATAAGATTCCACTTGTTTTAGATGTGATTGTAGGATATTCTTAGTTCTCGAACTCAATGCTCAGCCCTTCCACACATTTATCTACTTTTTTGCATCATTGTATCGAAGTAGTAACTCCTCTGATTAAACCTGGCCATTTTTCGTTATTTTTCCCAAATACGTTGAGTAACTTCACAGTTTTACTGATTGTGAGGAAATTTAACCAGCCATATTACTGTAAATACTATTGTTAACAGATCATTATTCATGATATCATATCATTGTCACTTCGATGGTGAATTTCGATGAATTTTATATGGACCTCTTGGGAAATCCATTGAATAAGTCCATTGCCATTCAATGGCACTGTTTCTGAATGTTCTCAAAATTTCCACTTCATCTCCGAAGTAACTTCTAACTGTAGTTGTTTGGATGCGTGATTTTATCACGCATTGTTCACTGCTCATTTCATCTTCGCGAACATTTTGCAGTATTTCTCTATTGCCCTGGACAAGCCACTTGTCTGATAAAATACAAAATATTCAGTCTGCAAAAGTGCAAAATGACGACAACTGCACCCCACGCAATTCCAGAATACTGTCAAGTGATGCGTGTCACAGGTAATACTCTTTTGAAATACTTCGATATTGTAGGATAATATCTTAATGACTGTATTCAAACTGGAAGTATGAAGCGATAACATATCAGTTCGATTGTATCACAAACGTTATGATGGATTCAGTTATTTCAATCAAACTCTCTTCATTGATATAACTTATCGTCATCGAAACTCCACTAAAATATGTCTTTTTTCCGTTACTTCTATGACTCTTGTCCCCGTCTCATTTGTGTTTCAGTTATCAGTGATGAAATGCTCATTTTCGATCCACTCATTGATCAGCATACTACAACGCTCACCGCAGATGCACTGTAAGTAAGATGACATTTGCAGATTCGAAAGGTGAAGTGCGTGAAATGCTGTTCCCGAAGGCATTGGATTTGTATCGACCAAAACGCCCGCGCACAACGTTTTCGACATATCAGCTGAACGAACTCGAAAAAGAATACGAACAAAATCCATATCTGATTGGCGAGGATCGTGTGAAGCTGGCCGATAAACTGAAACTCACTGACACACAGGTGATGAATGATTCGTTGAATGTCAGCCGTTCATTCGATACGATTCGAATGTCAGTGAAAATATACAGCTTATCGCATCTTATCATGTCGCTTCTCGTTGACACGCCGATTCTGGAAGCCTTTCCAACAATCCTCTAAAATCATATATCACATTGCCACTAGGAGATGCTTCTTATATTGTCTCTTTGAATGATCACTTCGAAGCAGTCTCATTCATTCCTAACAATTTTTTGTAACAGATTTATGATTCGAATTAAACTGTAATGGATAAATCCTCCTTGCATTTTACAATAATCTTCAATTGGAACATGGAGCTTTATTGTATTTTTCAGGTGAAAGTATGGTTTCAAAACCGTCGCACGAAGGAGAAAAAACGAGTGAACTGTAACAATATGTCTAGTCTATGCGAGGAGATGACCTCTCGAAGGTTTAAATAATTTTTTTAAAACTTTTTTTAAAGGCTATCGATATATATGTGAGAACTCTTCATTACAACAAATGATTTGTTTCATCGTCGTTCAGAATAGTTGATTGTACAGTGATCTTTTAATGTTAACAAATGGAGCACTCCAGAGAATGATCATTTCAAATAATCAAACTTATTGTTAATTGGAGTTCCTCGTAGATTGCGAATCCGCCTATCATTATTGAAATTTAACTCACGAGGCGATTCGAATAGACAAATGAATACAGAAATTCAACGCATGTTTTAATATGTTGCATTCATTAACCAAAAATTTTCAGCAATCAATCAACTACAGAAAAATACAACTTCGGAAGTGTGTCAAATATCGACACGATACAGTACCAATCTCCTGATGCTGTCGCCTTTTCATCCTTACTACGATCGGCGTCTGCGGCGGCCATACGATTCGATCACCTTCCTTCTACGTTGAATCAGTTCTCGATTCAAGCAACCGCTATCACACCTTATCACTTCAGTGATCTTTTATCTATCAACAATAATGCATTTAGGCGGATTGTTTCGCCTGTCGATACCAACGATAGCAATGAGGCTATGTTCAGCAGATCAGTGCAATCGTCAAACGCTTCAGCGGTATGAATGCTAAAGCAATCTCGATCACTAAAATAACTTCATAATCCACCAAATGATGCTGAAATTTTTTTTTCGAAATTTCTACTCATTCATTCCAAGGAAACCATTACACTCATAATTCTGTACTCTGCCAAATCATTTTTCAACATCTCGTTCCTTTCATACGAACTGTATTTACCTTTATGTACAGTGTTTCTTAATAAACATGATATTTATCTTTCATGTGAACTTTACAGTTTCTTGACAAATAAACATGTCTGATAAGTTACAGACGAATTGCTTTTTTATAAAGGATGGAAAGGAGTTAGAAAATGATAGTTCGATGCATGCCGGTCAATGTAATAGCTAAGATAATAATAAAACCATATACCATATACTTATTAATATGTGTATGCTTTAAATCAGTGGTCCTCACGTTCAGGTGATCCATTACCTCGGCAGGCCGCCATAACGCCCCCCCCCCCCTTTCTCTGCTAAAATAAGAACTTACTATTTGTTGATATAACGTCAAGAACAAACGTAAAACCGGTTCGGAAATTTCCCACCTCCCCCCCTCCTACACCCCCAAATTGTCTAAAACGGGTAATTTCACTCCCTATGAGAACCACTGTCCTAGACCGTTGTGTCGTTTATTATTGCGATCGATTATGATTGCATGAAAAGCTATTGCCTCTGACATGCTCACTTCAGACTGATTTTGATGGATTCTCATTCTTTTCAGACGTGTTGTGCTCACTCATATAGCTATTACATGCGAATATCGTTCTCTTGATGTGTTTTTCTCGTTCACTTCGTCTCATTTCACTTCACTGTCAGAATCAACTTCGTATTCTGTAGTATATACTATTTACTGGATGCGTTGACGATTGTTAACACCCGAAATTAACAATACAGCAATCGAAGATTATTGCTTAACAACGTTCGACAGTTAAATGATCAATTATAGAGTGAGTTTGATAGAATGAGAATTTGACTTTAATTATTGAGTGAAATGAATAAGAAATTAATAAAAGAGAGCGAACACTTTTGGTGATAAAAGCTATGAGAGCGATGGTAACAGCAAGGAAAAGAGTGGAAATCCTGGTAAAACGAATGAAAACCGCATTAGGCCTGGACGAGCTAATGATACTCATCAGAAAATAGGAGAATGAAGAGTGCTGCCATCAGCCAACCGCATTTACACACTAGAGTTAAAAAACACCATCACAATGACATTCTATCATAACATAACAACTGCACGAAATACTAATTCCCCGACCCCCTCCATTACTCCTTGACACCTCCAAACTTCCCAAAATGAGTAATTTATCCCCTGTGCGAAGCACTGCTTTGAACTGTAGTGCCAAGTCGCAATTCATCACTGACTGAGACTTATACGTGTCTGCTCAATACATTTGTTAAGCATCCTATTCTGTTCAGATCTCATAGATGGGAACTCGAAAATCATGAAGCTGTCAACTCTACTTGAATATTCCTCATCAGTTTCAGTTTCTTTACGATACTAACTAGCACTATTGAAATTCACCAGCACTAAAGTGATCTGAAAAGACAACATGTTCATGTCTTGTCAACACACAACTGACATTTCAAATATTTATTCGAATAAACATTTAATAAAACTATATTGGCGACTATCACATCACAACGAACAACGAAATAATGAAGCGAAATGAATAATAATAGAACCGTTTATGATGACAGCAAAAAAGTTCACATAAAGTGACGGGTCAAGCTGAATTATTTGTTGACTTTGTTGAAATATTCTTTTGATCCTTTCACATCCGGTTTGATCGTTGGCTCTTCTTCGTGCCAATTCGCTGGGCATACTGCAAACAATTGCATCAAACATGTAATCGTGATCAGAATTCCATACAGAAATTGAACTTGGCAACAGAGAAAAGCGTACAGAAATTGAGAATTTCATGCAAGTGTCTAGACGACTTGTCAAAATGACAGGCAAACGAAGGTTACTAATAAACAAAAGAGAAACCTTCGCCATGCTTCTCAACAAACTGGAATGCCTTCAGAACTCGTAATGCTTCGTCAACACTTCTACCAACTGGCAGATCGTTCACAGTTGCATGGCGAATCATACCTTTGGGATCGATCAAGAATAAACCACTGAAAATTACATATCACATCACCCACTTGACAACCAAAAATATCACAACTTCTTCCATTTACATTAACTCAAAATCTATTTCATCATTCAAACCAAATGATGAAACACTGAATTATTCTGCTTTATTGCATGTAGTAGTACCATCAGCACTAGATTCAGACATCCGAACAATTCAACACAGGAACGCGAAATTTGGTAAAAACCTCAACAAAAAAGAGAATACGAACCGGTATGCGACACCCGATTCAAAATCAAGAACACCGAAAGAGTCTGCGATTTTCTTGTTGAAGTCCGACAGTAACGGAATCTGCAAAGTGAAACGCAATTAGTGCCATGAACAAAAAATATCGTTCAGCGATGATAGTCTCATATAAATCCATCGAATCGCTTCAAAGCTCATTCTGTTCAGTCTTAAAATAATCCGAAAAACCAAACAAAATTCAGCATTCACCTGCATCTCACCAAGACCACCATCCTTACGAGGTGTCATCACCCAAGCCAAATGAGAGAAATGTGAATCACATGAACAAGCCACCAGCTCAGCACCCAACTTGTTGAATTCTGGTGCACGATCGTTGAATGCAATTATTTCGGTTGGACATACGAATGTGCTGAAAATGAGACTAATTGAATGATCAGAATGAAAAACGATCGATTTCCGACTACTCGAAGCAGTTGAGCCCCGTCAAGAATGTGACCGATTTATTCATCATTCATCGATGAATAAATCAATCAATTGGTCACTCAAATCAGGGATGAAGCATAATGAATAATGCATCGTACTTAGGATCGAACCAAGGATCGTCTTGCCAAATTGCAAAACAACGCCATTGTGCCATCATATTTTCCATGGTAGACCTCCTAGAAGGGGATGGATATAAACTAATACCCTTCACTCAAAAACTGGACAATGCCCTGTCAAAACAACTTACAAGTCGAGCGGATAGAAGAATACGATCAACCATTTGCCCTGATAGTCCTTTGCACTGATCGTCTTGAAGTCTCCATCCACGACGGCTGTTCCCTGATGTACACAGCAAATTCCTTACACAATTTCAAATAAAACCAGCACTCAATGAAGCGAATTCATGTCCAACGATTACTGCAAACGGGGATATGAAGACGATCAAAAATACCTTAAATTCTGGAACATTGCACATTGGACCCAAAGGTCGGACACCCAGCAGAAGCCGAGACGTCGAGAAGGCCGCTTTTGACTGTTGACGAGCCAAAGCCGAAGCTGCGCTCAGTGATCTGATCTAAAAACACAGCACATGGCTTAAAGTCGATATGAAAGAATATGCATATCAATGAACACATTCAAAGGAAATGCCTTCTTCAAGCATAAAAACATAACGCTACCAATAATGAATAAACAAACGCACAAAGACTGATCGGAACATCACGTTCAACTGCCGAGTTTCGCTATTTTTGCCAATAAAGCAATCAGACCTGAAATCAGCATATATAAACAACAGTCCAAGAATGTGAAACACTAACGATATTGACTAGTTGCGCATAAATGAGAGAAACTATCGACACGACAAATGAAAGGTTTTATTGACGAGGGTGAAGCAACTCAACTGATTTATACATCTAATCGGAAACTGTTTTAATATCGAGTTTATGTAAATTATTGTAATATATTTGTGACATTTGAGGATGCATTAAGAGGATAATGGTGAAACAATGTAAGCATATAAGATGTGTTTTGTAGGATGCAATTAACAACAAATAGTAAATGAAAAGAAACTAAATTTTATAAAATTCCAATTTTTGCTGGCAAAACACAACCGCTTCGATAACGGTTGAATAAAACTAGGAAGTATTGATTGTGAGCAAAAAACTGTTGCAGATAAATGCTGACAAGTAAAATTGCTCGTGAGGAAAATTTGCACAACGTCGATCGAATAATCAATATAGGAGATTTCAACGAAAACATGAAATTTATGTGAAATTGCTGCTTAATTCAAGAAAAACGACTCATTACACAATATTCGAAACAATCAATCAAGGCTATAAAATTTTCACAAATTACTAAATCAACATCATGTTTCATCGAAATACTACAATTTTTTCAAAAAACTGATTGAAATCCTCATTGTTTCACACTAGAATTTCGTCAAAATTTCTTAATTATACTGCACATTCATAAAAGCGAGATATAAAGACAGAAATTTTGCACTTTGGTGAAAATATCGTCAGAAGTAAACATGAAATGCTTTGTCGACTTAATCAACACCGTCAGCAATGAATGCGTATTGCTTGCGAACACAGCCCATGGAAACGTCTCTACAAACTGAATGTTATAAAGCGGTTGTTTCTCGCTGTTTTGAACTGACTGCTGAAAGAACGCAGAGAGCATTTCTTTCTACCAGTACGAAAAACACATTTGCAGAATGAGTTGAATGGTGTTTGTAGAGAATCGTACACAACCAACGAATACAGACAGTTGCAATCTCACATTCATTTACTCATGTTTAGACTAAAAGCACCTAATAACATTACAACTGTTCAGAACAAGACGAGTGCTTCTTTGCTTACGATTTAGCCACTGACGTAAGCTCTGAAAGCAAAAACAAATCGATTGACTGAGGTTTAAAAAACACAAATATTTAAAAATTTGAGTTGGGCAGATCAATGGAGAGCCTTCATTTTAGATAGAGGATGAGGAAGAATACCTGAAGAAAATTTTGATGTCAGGAACTAAATTGGTTGGCCACTAAAATATCCTTTCTAACAACCGTTTCATAAGAAACTCAATCTGCTAAATTCGTTGTCTCTTATGAAATTATTTTATAAGGCATCAAAACGAACTATAGTTTGGTTGGAAATGTCACTGTGTGCAATCTACTTTCAATGAAATTTTCACAAAAAAGCAGCGCTTCAGTATTGTGATAAACGATCACTTTAACATTCCTACGATGAGTCCGTTTTTTGCCGTTCCTAACACTAGCAACATGTTTCGATCAGTGAATTTTGATGTCAACCATATTGTGACGTAATCGGTAAAAGGAAACAAGTTTTTGTGGGACGAATTCAAGCAATGTGTAACCATTCCCTACAAAGTCCATCGAAACACTCATTTCATCTGTTTATGAGAAAATTTATTGACTACGGATAAAATCACAAAATTTTAATTGGATTATTCGATCACGTAGGCATCTTGAGAAATTCATCCAATTTTTTGGTAAATATAAGACGATAAGCACTTTGTAAATATGAGACGTAAAAATCAATATTAGTCTTTAGAGAGACGGTGTGTACCTTGAACTTGTTGTATGAATTTGCTGGAGATTGAACACTGCAAAAAGCAGCCATAAAACACGGAGTTTGGAAGTGAAATGTATATTCTAGAAGAAATACGAAAAAATATTTGTTGTTATGGTGATTGATAAGTGGTGAAGCAGCTGTCCTTATCATCACCACCACAATATTGATAACTGAAAGTGATGCAGAGGCGAAATCGTTGAGATTAGCATTGAAACGATTATCACCGATCTTTCCTCTCGTCCAAAACGATTCCGGAAATACTTGAATCGGAATGGAGTCGACGCCCGAATGAAATGAAAATCATTCTCCCAATGAAACGAAAAAAAACCATTTCCACAAAAATTCCTCAATTACGTGCAGCAATACTTCCTCAGTGACACATTCGTAAAATATTGTAACCTTTCGGCCCGCAAGTTACAAGACTGACTTGAGCAGCATGTTACCGAATTTGGAAGCCCGCAATATGTCTTAAATTAGAGGTACACAAATAGGTGAATCATTCTCCAACGATCAATTTAGATTTGAGAATGTATAAACATTTTCAGTAACTGAACAAATGATTTATTTGATAATAATAAAATGTTACTTCGTTGTTAACTGAAACTGCGCATGCTAAGGATCTCAGTAGGACACATCCAAAATACCGGATCTGATAGCATCCTCTGTGAGATGCGCAGAACGGACAAGGAACTCTTGAATGGGGTGTACTGAATATGATAAAGATCCATTCTTGAAATGGTTCAGTATCCACGGCAGCTAGTGAAATCCATCGCTTTAGAATAATTTTGTCGTAATCTGCCAAAACGTCTTGGATTAATCTTTTCCACTGATTGTGAGCTTGTGACGTGAGGAAATTTTGGAAATTTATGGATTCTTTGATGCTTCGAACTTCGCGTTAACCTGACGGGCAAAAAATTAGTCGATTTCCCCTAGAAACTATCAGATGTGCATTGAGGGTGAACATAACTGCATACGAATTTCTCAAATTCTGGCTCCATCATGAATACATTTGAATTGCCCACATAAGCCAGATCTTCAGATGCTCGTAAAGTTCCTGACCATAATGCTCTCCCATTCAGTCCTTGATTTCGCCTACCTTTGCTATATTCCCAAGTAAAAGTCATCGTTCCACCGTCACAAATATAGAGCGCTGTATAAGATGTTCTTTTGAAGAGTGCTTCGTGATACGCAACTACGTTCTTGTTCATTATACGGTAAATCTGATAAAATATGTACATCTCTAAAATGATTCTATTTTAAACCTTTTTTTAATTTTTCAGAGGTTTCGTGAGGGTAATTTTGTTGGATTTTGAGGAAGTTTATGCTACAACATACCAGAGCATAGTTTTTGGCCTTGATTCGATGCTGAATTCGGCGATTAAAGCCTTTTTTGAGTATTTGCTCTGTTGTGTTAAATAACTCTTCAGAGTCATGTCAGGGCAGCTTTGCTCAGTTATAACTTATCAAGCCGTTTCAATTTCCATTCTCCTTTTATCTTTTTAAACTACATCCTTGAGAGGCTTATAAAGGCCGGCATCTAGTTGACGTTTCGTTTTGGCATCGATTAGAGCTTTTCTTGCCTTCATTCCGACAATTTTTACGATGGTCTTTATGAATAATTTCAGTTTGTTTTCTGTTGTACTTCGTCTGGTTCAAGCCGTTTCGATGATCGAATTCTGCGCAAATATTTCATTTCGTGCCTTTTTCAGGATTTGAATTGTTATATTAAATTGAATAATCAAAATGGGCAAACCAAAGGGCATCCGTACGGCCCGTAAGTTGAAAACTCACCGTCAAGCTCAACGTTGGAACGACAAAGGATATAAGAAAGCACATTTGGGTACACGATGGAAGGCCAATCCATTCGGTGCTGCTTCGCACGCTAAAGGCATTGTTCTTGAAAAAGTGTACGTGTTTAGTTCCATCATCATACTCATATTTTAAAATTTTTATAGTATTATCGTTTCATCTACTTTGTCGTTTCCGAATTTTTATTCTAACCTTCAGTCATTACCGATCAGTTGCGTACTTCTTCCCTTCGCTCACTTGAAAGGATAGTTTGAGCTGTTTGAATGCGCACAACTTAGGACCCTTAATAATGAAAAAACTCCGAAAAATAGATGAAAATCGAGTTCTTCACAACCCGCTCATAATAACCCATAAAATGTCTCACAGTTCTGCCTACGCTGAGAATTAAATTACGATTTTCAGTCAGGTTTTGATTTACCCATAAGGAAAAGATTTGTTTGAGTTAAGGTCGTCGTGATATTTCAGTGGTGTTGAAGCGAAACAGCCTAATTCAGCTATCCGCAAGTGTGTTCGTGTACAGTTGATTAAGAACGGCAAAAAGATCACAGCGTTCGTGCCAAACGACGGTTGCTTGAACTTCATCGAGGAGAACGACGAGGTTCTGGTGGCAGGTTTCGGTCGTAAAGGTCACGCTGTCGGTGATATTCCTGGTGTACGATTCAAGATCGTGAAAGTTGCCAATACGTCGTTGATTGCACTGTTCAAAGGCAAAAAAGAGAGACCACGTTCATAATTCATATTGTTTAATTATTGTTGTTATGCATATAAATGAAATCAATTTATTCGTAACTATTTTGCATTGCGTTGTTTGTGCGTTTGTTTGTGAAGATAAACTCTGTTATTGTTTTTGATTTGTTCCATTTCATTTATTGCTTACACACGTAAGATAAGCAAACGGGGGTATTATGCTGGTGTAATTTTAGTCCGCATTGCACAGGAAGAGAAATTGGCAGCATCACATCGTGCATCTGAAAATATGTCATTTCAAGAAGAACTATTCGGAATAATCGTGATTTATAGCAGTTTTTACGTACACTTCATGTGGTCAGAGACTTCTCTGTCTTTGTGCAATGAAAGAAATCTTTTACAAGTATTTGGATCAAATTATACTTGTTTTTTTTGGAGAAGAGCTGACGTTCCGACCTTGTGGGCTGTAAAAGTGGCCAAGGAAGCATGGAGCGGATAAGTTTCTATTAGCGTAATCATTTTGTGAACCACAAAGCTATACATAACAGAGTTTGTGTTAGTCGACGTTCTGGGTGAATATTTTAACGCACAATTTCAAACAACTTTTATGCGACGATAATGTCTAGCTTATTTGAAGGCTTTCAGAGAAGCATACATATTATAGAACGTTTTGCATAATTAACTTATATTATACAGCTCATTTAAGCACACTTGCCTTATATACAGCTGATCTTTCATCCGATCACCTCAAATAAGCTAGACATTATCGTCGCATAAAAGTTGTTTGAAATTGTGCGTTAAAATATTCACCCAGAACGTCGACTAACACAAACTCTGTTATGTATAGCTTTGTGGTTCACAAAATGATTACGCTAATAGAAACTTATCCGCTCCATGCTTCCTTGGCCACTTTTACAGCCCACAAGGTCGGAACGTCAGCTCTTCTCCAAAAAAAACAAGTATAATTTGATCCAAATACTTGTAAAAGATTTCTTTCATTGCACAAAGACAGAGAAGTCTCTGACCACATGAAGTGTACGTAAAAACTGCTATAAATCACGATTATTCCGAATAGTTCTTCTTGAAATGACATATTTTCAGATGCACGATGTGATGCTGCCAATTTCTCTTCCTGTGCAATGCGGACTAAAATTACACCAGCATAATACCCCCGTTTGCTTATCTTACGTGTGTAAGCAATAAATGAAATGGAACAAATCAAAAACAATAACAGAGTTTATCTTCACAAACAAACGCACAAACAACGCAATGCAAAATAGTTACGAATAAATTGATTTCATTTATATGCATAACAACAATAATTAAACAATATGAATTATGAACGTGGTCTCTCTTTTTTGCCTTTGAACAGTGCAATCAACGACGTATTGGCAACTTTCACGATCTTGAATCGTACACCAGGAATATCACCGACAGCGTGACCTTTACGACCGAAACCTGCCACCAGAACCTCGTCGTTCTCCTCGATGAAGTTCAAGCAACCGTCGTTTGGCACGAACGCTGTGATCTTTTTGCCGTTCTTAATCAACTGTACACGAACACACTTGCGGATAGCTGAATTAGGCTGTTTCGCTTCAACACCACTGAAATATCACGACGACCTTAACTCAAACAAATCTTTTCCTTATGGGTAAATCAAAACCTGACTGAAAATCGTAATTTAATTCTCAGCGTAGGCAGAACTGTGAGACATTTTATGGGTTATTATGAGCGGGTTGTGAAGAACTCGATTTTCATCTATTTTTCGGAGTTTTTTCATTATTAAGGGTCCTAAGTTGTGCGCATTCAAACAGCTCAAACTATCCTTTCAAGTGAGCGAAGGGAAGAAGTACGCAACTGATCGGTAATGACTGAAGGTTAGAATAAAAATTCGGAAACGACAAAGTAGATGAAACGATAATACTATAAAAATTTTAAAATATGAGTATGATGATGGAACTAAACACGTACACTTTTTCAAGAACAATGCCTTTAGCGTGCGAAGCAGCACCGAATGGATTGGCCTTCCATCGTGTACCCAAATGTGCTTTCTTATATCCTTTGTCGTTCCAACGTTGAGCTTGACGGTGAGTTTTCAACTTACGGGCCGTACGGATGCCCTTTGGTTTGCCCATTTTGATTATTCAATTTAATATAACAATTCAAATCCTGAAAAAGGCACGAAATGAAATATTTGCGCAGAATTCGATCATCGAAACGGCTTGAACCAGACGAAGTACAACAGAAAACAAACTGAAATTATTCATAAAGACCATCGTAAAAATTGTCGGAATGAAGGCAAGAAAAGCTCTAATCGATGCCAAAACGAAACGTCAACTAGATGCCGGCCTTTATAAGCCTCTCAAGGATGTAGTTTAAAAAGATAAAAGGAGAATGGAAATTGAAACGGCTTGATAAGTTATAACTGAGCAAAGCTGCCCTGACATGACTCTGAAGAGTTATTTAACACAACAGAGCAAATACTCAAAAAAGGCTTTAATCGCCGAATTCAGCATCGAATCAAGGCCAAAAACTATGCTCTGGTATGTTGTAGCATAAACTTCCTCAAAATCCAACAAAATTACCCTCACGAAACCTCTGAAAAATTAAAAAAGGTTTAAAATAGAATCATTTTAGAGATGTACATATTTTATCAGATTTACCGTATAATGAACAAGAACGTAGTTGCGTATCACGAAGCACTCTTCAAAAGAACATCTTATACAGCGCTCTATATTTGTGACGGTGGAACGATGACTTTTACTTGGGAATATAGCAAAGGTAGGCGAAATGAAGGACTGAATGGGAGAGCATTATGGTCAGGAACTTTACGAGCATCTGAAGATCTGGCTTATGTGGGCAATTCAAATGTATTCATGATGGAGCCAGAATTTGAGAAATTCGTATGCAGTTATGTTCACCCTCAATGCACATCTGATAGTTTCTGGAAATCGACGGATGCTTTGCCCGCGTCGGAACAACGCGAGTTCGAGCGTCAGAAAATCCATGGAATTTCAGGAATTTTCCTCGTCTGGGCTCTGTCAGTGGAAGGTAATCCAGGACGTTTTTTAACGAATACGGTAGAATTATTACAAAGCGATGGATTGGATATGAACCATTTCAGAGTAGTCTTTCATATTCGGTACCTTCCCCATTCGAGAGTTTCACGCTGTCGTTACTGCGCATCTCTGGAAGAGAGAGTCATCACGGGCATCCCGACTGCTGATGTCCCGCGAGGTCTGGCGTGG
>JAPYMA010001795.1:0-12331 GCA_035041965.1 Anisakis pegreffii | reverse complement strand
ATAAATTTTTTAGCAATATTTCTCTAAAGAGGATAATGAATAAATATGAATAAAAATCAAAATGTATAAATGAATGATTGAAAGCTAAACAATATCTTCAATAAGAGCACAAAAAGGTGCAAACCTTAAATCCCATAGGATAACATTACAATTCGTTGACGTTAAGCACATCCAATTTTGGCGCACTGGATCCAAACAGAACGACGTAATGAGACCATACGCATTATTGATGCGACGTTTCCAAACGACCGGTGGCTTTCGGCCGAAACCATCGTTTCGATTTGGCAATCTGGGATAGTTTAGTAAATGATCTTTAGCTGAACATGTGCATGATTCATTCTGAACACAACGCTCGTCCTATGTAATCAGGGAGAATCAACCAAATAAGAATAGAAACTACCTTGTATCTAAGCAAAAAATACTGCTATGATGTGTGAGCACATACAGAATATTACTATTCCAAGTGCTCAACAACTCCACTGGTGCACCATCTTCATCTTTATGAAAGCCAAACGTCGTGATTAAGCTCATTCTTGCCGTATCAATCATCGTTATACGACTATCGTCACTTCCCAAAGCTAAACGCTCACCCGTACACCAATCGCCCATGTAACTGATTGAATTGATTTTACGCTCTGCAACAACAACCATATTTGTGCTCATAACAACAATATTCAAAACGATAACTACTTACTGTAAGTAAATGTCGCTTCTGCACAAGTTGGGGTCGCTTTATCGTTGTACAGGCGACTCAATGACCAGATTTTCAACGCACCATCATTTCCAGCGCTTGCGAAATGCTTTCCATCTGGACTCGAACACAACCTCAAAATAATAATGATAATAGCAATAACCTCAGAGTAACAACAACCTAATCACTGTAACAAGATAAATAAAGAAACCTGTTCACTGCATCGCTGTGTTCGTGAAATTGTGCTACCAGTTTGGTGCCAACCCTGGCCGATGATACTGATGGTAATACAGTCGCAGCTGCACCTACAGCCCTGGCTCCATCTCCACCACCAACATAATAATAATATTGATTCTTCATATAGCTAGGTGCCATTATTGGAGGTTGAGGGGAGAAATTAAAATTCAAATAATCGGACGAAGTTAAAGTGAATTTCGATGTGCTATTCGCTGCAGACGTTGATAAGGAGGTTGCAGAATTGGACGATGTTATATGGAAGGGATATGGGTGAAAATAATATGCATATTGATCGAATGAAGGCAATTTTGTTTTTGAATTACCTTGACCTTGATTCATTCGTGTTGCTGCTGCAGCAGCAGCACCTACGGCAGTTCGCGCGAAATACTGATGACGTAAATAGCGCTCACGTTTATGCGCTAATAATCTCATCAACTGAGTATCACATTCGGATTCCGAACGAAGCACTGAAAGCTGCTGATCAGTCATTTTGCATTCTCTATTTTTTTGGACCAACAAAGATTCGGAAGCAGTAACTATGTTATTTTTATGGATCGTTCAATACCAAAACTTTTGTTTTGTTTCGAGATGATCACTACTGGTCGGCTGTCTCAACAATACCGCTTTTTTCCAGAATGAATGAATGGCGTTCAATCAGAAAAGTCTAAAAACAAACTATCAAATAAACAAGCGAACAAAAACTGAAATCAATTGCCATCTCTGGTAACTAACTATTTGTAGGATTCGAATTTTCAGTGGTCGTCATCGGTAAATCGTCAACTATCACATTACCACCAAGAATACCGGTTGTCGGATTGAACGATTTTGTATCATTATTACTACTGCTGTTCCTAGTCAACAGTTGTTGATTGGATGATAGATGAGCAGCATTTTCATTCACATTCTCTACTCCACTTACAGCTGTCATTTCATTTACGCCATCAAACGATGATGAAGTGTTGACAGATTTTTGTTTATTCCGATTCTTGGCCGTCTTATTCACTGCGTTCGAATGTGAACGGAATCGAGCAGCAGTTGAACATTCAGAATCTAACGCTGTCACCATATTATAACATCGTTCGTCACTGTCTCCGTCCTCATCATCATCCGAACGCTCCTCTTCTCCTTTTCCACTGAATACTTCATCTGCTGATGTAGTTGATGCACTCCTTCTACTACTCTTAACAGCAACCGAACTCTCATCATGACCACATCTTGTTTTAACTCGTGTCACGTCTGCAGCAGCATTGCTTCTCAATAGCAATAAATCACTGGCATCACCTTCAGTCACCACGCTTACCCCCAGTCCTGCAGCAGCTGATACTGCTGCTGTCATACCATTAGAACCTTCATCACCACCCGCACCGCCAGGTCCTGTACCGAACATTGCATGCCATTCTGGATTCATCAGATTCATTGTCATACTCGTTGTTTTATTCATTTGATGCTCAATATCGCTTGAAGATTTCTAAAAATTATTTGTCATTTATATTACGAAGTGAATCATTTCTTTTCGTTTACTAACTCTGACCAAATGATTTTCTAACTAATTTTCTCGTCAATGACAACATCGCCCACCTTCAAATCAGCACATTGATATTCACGTGTCAACAAATCAAATTTATGCAGTCGTACATTTGCAACATTCGACAGTTCCAACACACCCACCATTCCATTATTCTCATCTTGTCGTCTTGCACTCATACTCAAATCAAATCTCGTTGTTAACTAAATGAAAACTATACCAATAGTAACAATAAACGAACCATTTTTTGAAGCTATCCATTTTTGTGAGAATATTTTGAAAATGGATAATTTTCTCTTCAACAGCATCATTCAAACCAAGATTTTCTAACTTCTTCAGGTGAGCTTCCAATTGCGTTGGTCTCGCTTGTTGCCTTGAAATGATACTTAATATTTTCATAATAATAATGATAATTATTATACTGTTAATATTAACAATAAACAACAATAATATTATAAATATTAACTTTCTATTAGCCGCATAGATAGAATTCGGTCCACCATCAAGAGCGATTAATATACGTTTATCATTCAAATATTCCAGCAGTGCCACCAAAGGACAATCATTTACAATATATGTCCAGATAGGACGTGGTATTGGTACTTTTAAACATAAGCTCACAACGGACTGCAATCACTAGAGTAGCAATAACAATGATCGAAATGATAATGATAAGCAATAAGCAATAATGATAATAATAATAATAATAATAATAATAATAATAATAATAATAATAATGCAAAAGTAATAAAAGAAATCATCAAACCGTATTATTCAACTTGATAAGTTGTTCACTCAAAAAAGGTACAACCAATGGCATCAGTTTACAGTGTATATCAGCAACACTCAACGTCTCGTCAAGAACACTTAAAAGATTCACGGCAGCCATACGCAGCCACTCATTCTTAACAATCACATTATATTCATAACAATAACAATAATCATAGCATGAATAAATATTAAAAACGAACTGGATGAACCAAGAACGGAACAATATCTGGCAACAACTCATAGATCGCCGACTTGTCGAGCAACTGTTGCTTGCATAAACAATAAATACACCATAATGCGCGTAATTGAACGAACTCTTCATAATCATGAATACCCTTCAATCAATATTCACATTTACATCAAAACTTTGTTGCATATGGATGAATGAGCAAACCTGTTGCAACAATGACTTGAGAATGAACGTGATCTGTCGTCCAATCACCGATGCGGTCAACGAGCAATACTCATAGAATGTACATCTCAATCGCCAATCAACTTTATCATTCAGGAACGTTATCATATGCGACAACAACACGTCGCTCGCTATAATGTATTTCATTATAACCATCGGAATTCTATTATAATTAAGACGATCAAGCCAAATACCTCACTCAAAATGTAAATAATAACAAAAACAAAATACATATAACTGAACTTATTACATTCTTGTCGATTGAAGAATTGACATAATTTGCCAAGCGTTTCACGTGACATTAAACTATGCTGAAAGTACACGCATGAGAGAATAAATAAACAACGGCAAATATAAAAAGCTGTTATGCTTTAAACTATACGTGACACTGAACTATGCTGAAAGTACAAAACCTTAACATTATTATCCGAACCACACAGATTCACAAAGATCTCGTTGACGGCTTCGTGCAACGCCCGCAACTCTTGTTTGGCTAATCGTGCCTCGCGTTCTCTGACATCTTCACCCTCACATATCACCGACCCGCCCAACAGATTCTCTGTCAAATTTCGTTCACTCTCTCGTAGGAATCTTAATAATGATATAATACAAATAACTGTAATAATAAATAATGAAACAACAATAATAAATGACTATAGCAATAATAATAATAATTACTATTATTATAACAATATTAATCAACAACCTCACAGATGTTTCAGCGAGAAGACCCAAATTGACGGCTAATGACATACGAACGAGTACGGATTGATCCAACGAAACAATTTTCTACAAATATGAATAATTAAAATAAACAAACAAACAAACAAACAGTAATGAAAATAAAGAATACTAAAAAAATAACCAAACGAGGGAATAAGTAGTCGATGAAGAGCCTGGTTTCATTAGTTGGTATATTATTCAATGTGGCTAACATATGCGTAATGGAATGAACTGCTTCACTACGTACTTGCACACGACCATCGGATAGCATGTGCATCTGAGAGTACAGTTCATTTCATAATTACCTTTTGGTCATTTCATTTGACAACCATCGTTTACATATTTGGTTAGAAGACACTAAGCCTCAAACCCCTGGCTGACTCAACAACTCAGTGAATAAACAAAAATCACTTCTAATCAATATCATTCAAATAATAACAAAAATAATAACGACAATAATAATAATGACAATAACAACAATAATCATGAAACATTAACCATATATGGAAGGATTCGATCAGCACAAATTGACGCATCGGCTACAGTTGCTAGGCGGAGTAAGATTTTTATAGCTTCCTAAAAATAATTACAATCAACATAATGATAATAATAACAATAATAATAACATTTAAAAAATAGCAGTCAAATACATACCAATTTTGCACTTAAAGATTTCAGAGCTCGAATATTCGAAGTAAGCAATGAGATTACTAAAACAACCGATTGTAATGTTTCTTCATTCTGCTCTTTACGTGATTCGTTCAACTGCTTCGATGGATCGTTTAATTTTGTCATTATCATATCCAAATCACTTGCTAATCTTCAACAGTAAATCATTATAACCATTATTATTTCCATGATTACTATCCTCAGTATTATTCCAACTAAATGGAACAAAATCCGGAAATTGAATAAATTCTAAACTGTACCAGTTGAAAACAGTCATAACAATAATAATGATGAATAAACTCACTTAGCCACTACATCATCAGAATCCATAAAGATGATCGTTTGTGAGGATGGTTCCTCCATCGATGAAGAGATAGCGCATGGTGATAGATATTTTGGTCGAAATGCATACATATAATTGTACAAAAAATTGTCGAAGATTGACGGGAACAACAATGGTGCGTATTTTTGCAACTGAAATTTATCACTTTTTGCCCTTTCGGTTGTGTGATAAACTCCCATCGCTCCCCAAACCGTTCCATCTAAGGGAATGTGGAAATTTTTGTTGAACATACCACAATGAACTAGCAACGCTTCAAAGGTGAATAAATAAACAAGAAACTAACCAACTGCGAGGCTTTCGGTCTTCGTGCTGGATTTCGACTCAACATCAATGCTATCATGCGACGCATCTCCTTCGGTAGCTGCTGTTGGATTTGTTGAACGATCTGCTGTGCCTCTGTATCAGTTGCGTGTCTTAATATATTACAATATTATTCTCATCAGTACTAAATACTAAGTTCGCTTACTTGAATTTGATGAGTTGCTCGTGTGTGAATGCACACTGACCATCCGTGAATAACTCGACTAGAACGCATCCCATTGAGAAAATATCCATCGCGTGCGTTAAATCTTTTGAAACGTCCAAAAATTCACCGGGTAATTTCGAATACAAGTTCAGCTCTTGACTTGGCTGTAGACGCTCCGGTGCCAAATAGCAACTCATACGACGGCTTGTATCGAAGAAAAATGTAAAATACGATGGATCATCCTAAAAGTTCATCCACTCATCAATTCAGTATTTCACTCGTCATTCACTCGATTCATTTCAACAACAATAATAATAACAATAATAATAATAATAATAATAATAATAATAATAACCGGATAATGTTTAAGAATTTCATTCAACACGATAAACAAGACAAATAAATAAGCAAACAAATACTGAAACCTACCGACGGTATTGTGGCAGGTTTAAATGAAGCAAAATCGGTGATTTGCACCCAGTTTGAACTGGAAACAAGCACATTCTGCGTCTTCAGATCACCATGACAAACCTCAACTGCTTCGCATTGTGCTAACGCCTTCAATTCGCGTCATTATTATTACTGATGATAACATTAAACGAAAGAAAATAATTATGTTACGATACGAACCTTGAATAACTGAAAAGCAATCCAACGTTTTTCGATATCAATTAGGAACGGTCGAGTACTTAAACGATCGTACAAAGTCTGCCGTTGAAATGGTCTTGATAGAACAGCGCAGCGTGGTGTTAACTGACATTATCATTCATTATCATTTACAGTTATTATTGCTATCATCAGTTATACATTCATTACTATTACTATTTACTGCAATAAATAACACAATCCAAATAATAATAATAATAACAATAACAATAATATAATAATAATATAATAATAAAAAGAGCAATGATAATAATAAGAGAATCAATTTAAAAAACTGACATATACTCGTTTAAAGGGACAACAGTTATAAGATGACTGAAGCAGGTCACGTATACGTATCACCTAAAAATTCCGTAACCGAATCGTTGCAAATGATCATTTCAGCAGGCAATAACAATAGATAAATAAAGCAACCTGATCTCTATATGGCTCTATCGAAAACGATTGATCATGCAGTAAAAACACTTTCACTAGTGCAGCACCTTCAACGTGCTCAACGCGTGCCACCTTCATAAAACGTGTACTGCCCATACTGAATATTCAATAACGTTAGCGACAACAACAATCACATTAATAACAACAGTAATAATAATAATAACAATTATTATTATTATTATTATTATTGTTATTATTATTATTAGTGTTAGCAGTATTGTTATAATTACTGAAACCCTAATAAAAACAACAATAAAGAATGAGTTCAAAATGAACCTTTGAACAAATTCCATTTCTGAGATATCACTAACGTATGCCTCAACCGGTAAAATCTGAGAGGGTATCGAAGACGAGAGGACATTACCCATGTTGTTGTGATACTTTGTATCGTTTCGCACCTCTCTCTGAAAAAAAACTTCTAAACTGCTGTTGTTGGATGGAAAACTATCAGTATCGCACAAAACGTCTAGCAAAAACATATAAATTCATCTCAGATATCAATCAGACTGAAACGACAACGATTTTACATTGATATTGATGACTGAAGAGAGAAACAAATGATCAGTGATGAATTTTATTAATACCTGAAAAGATAACATCAAGAAAATAATCTTTTTGCAGAAACAGCGACTGTAGTGACAGTAACTATTCAACATCGTAGCACTACAAAATATTGTTACTTGACTACGAACTATACGTCTTGTCTACGATTCGTTTCATTTCCCCTAAGATCATACAGCACCACAACACAAAGTTCTCAACCTTCAAGGCGTTCTTCAGTCATTAAAATTGGAAGCACCGAAAAATAGCAGAAAATGACTTCGACCACACCGACGATTTGCAGATTTGATTTGAAAGGAAAAAGATTTAGAAGAAGCTGTAATAATAATCCAACATGTAACTGATCGATCATGCATATTTGAAGAGGACTTCCCGCTATGGCGGAATGATACGTAACCCTGACGAAAAATACAGCCGAAATGAACTGAAGCGACTTTCGCTATTCTCCACTCACACACCGCTTTAATGACATTGGTGCACCACTCGGTTTCAACACAACCATTCGACGGATGCTGAGCAGTCTCCGTGATACTTTGAAAGTAGAGCCTCAACCGGTAATTGGTACGTCGCGGGCTCGACTTCCGTTTGCGGAAGAAAGTTTCACTCGGAATTAGATGGTGTACCAATGTCATTGATGTTGCGACCCTCAGCTGGGCTATGATTTCACTTGTATCTACTTATGTTTATATTATACTTTATATAGGTAACTCCTTTATAGTACATTCGAAAACGATACTTATAATGAACAAATCTGAACATATTAAAACAAAAAACAAATTCCTAATTGCTGGATCTATCCATGATCTAAAATTGACAATAGTTGTACCATATTCAGCAACAACCGCAACAGGACTAAGATCAGTATCACCTGATAATTCTCTGAGTGGCTGGCTACAACTTGATTTTGACAGTGCATTACCAACAGTTGTCTTAATTTACGAAAGCAGTCCCTAAACTTTTTCCCGCAAATATCATCACCACAACACTGTTATTCAACACTACTACATAAATTGAAGTTGTCAAGTGAAGTGTAGGTATTAGAGAACTGTGGCAGTTAAATGACCACTGCTTTTCGACCGAACGCAAAAACGTTTCGAATGAACGATTCAGTTGGTCATGTTCATTTGTAGAACAGTAACAACTACTATAAAACATCCGTTCATTATTCTTTACCATACTTATGTATCAATTCAACATCTTCGGCATAATGAAGTAATAACAATGCCCATTTTTTATTCCAAACACTTGTTTTGTTTTAAATGAAAACAAATTTATTCGAAATCGATTGAAAATCAAAAACGAAACGTAACGTAACAAAACACTTCTGGAAATTGAATAAAAATGAATGCGGAAACAAAAAATGATTCCATTACACAAATTTTTGTGATTTGTTACCGTAAACACAACATGAACGTACCAGAAATGAATTAATGAATGAACCAATTTTTAATGAAAAACAAACATTCGAGTTCGAAAAAAAGAACAATCGCGCAATGAAACAATTTTAAAAAAAGATGAACAGCAATAATAATAATAATAATAATAATAACAATAATAATAAGACTGAAAATAATGATAATATGAAGGAGAATATCATGTGTGATCACTTGGCGTTATATTCGATAAATCATTCATCATAAGAAAAGACGACGGCAAAAAAACCACAATTGAAGCAAGTAGACATACAAGGTCAACACGGAAAATGGAAACGGACAGGTGGGGAGGTCTGGAAAGGACAAAGGGTATGGCTACGATAATACGACAAGGAAGTTGATGAAATTTCAAGTAGAATTAAAATTATTAACGGAGTAATTTATCACCTTACGAACCGAACGTGAAAAAAAGACAACGAGCAGAAAGAGCGAACAAACAATTAGACGAACTCTAATAAGAGTAGAGTTTATGAGAAGAGTTTCAGAGATAGGTGAAATGATGATGTGCATGATTATGATATAGTCGAAGCGCTTCTCGCAGTCAACGTTTATGAAGACGATGACAATTCAAGAGGTGTTTAGAGGAAGAAAATTATGATGACAGTTATTATGGTATAAAAGTAGAACAAATATGATTATAACAGCGAATTTTCCAGCAAATAAACTTAAGTAAGGATATGAGAATACGAAAAATCATTAATTTATAACAACGTCAAAAAAATCGAACGGATGAAACACACGGAAGTTGTGAAAATTGCTAACTGAATTGAACGAAACCGAGAAAATGAAACTAAACTTGAACCAAAGTAACAAATTAAGCTTATCAAGACTATTTCAGTTTCAAAAAAAAACAAAGACTGCTAAACAACCTCACATGCTCCATTCACGTATTTTAGTTGAAACTAATGCACTGTCAAAAAGAAAAATGCTCAATAAAGCCAAAACTCAACGTTATTACTCAGTAAAAATTCTTGATAGTAATGATTAACACGGACAAATTACCTCTGCGCAGTCCGCAATAATTGGCCCTTCCAAACGTTTCGTTATTTTACGCCGTCACCAGACAAAGAATGAGGAAAGCAAGGAAAACCTTATCCCATATAATGCTAATCGACATTTCGATTCTATAGCTACATATGCACAGGCAAATCCTTCTACCCTCACCCCTTCACTGATGATGTTGTAACACGCCGAAATGTTTGAAGCGAACACGTATTACGGACTGTGCAATGGCGATTTCTCCTTATTAATCATTGCCATCATGAATCATCCTCACCATACTCATATTGAACGAGGGAACTACTGAAAAATTAATCCAAAATTCTTAAACGTTCATACCAGCTAAATAAAACTATACTACAAAATATAATTAAACTAAGGTAATTAAGCTTTGAAAATAAATACTAGCATCTACTGCATTGAAGAAAATAAGAGTAAATAACTGAATAAACATACTGTGCTGTAGAAAAAATGAATAAATAACTAATTGAATAAATATTTAAATCTCACTTGTAATGATTAATTTCAGCTAAACGTCTCTAACACTAAGCGGCGAAAGCGGCGACGGCGACGACACCAAAGGGCCTCGCCATCGCCTACGACGTCAGCGGCAGGGCGACCAGTCCTTCAACGACGCCGCCTACGCGCAACCTCAGCGGGCCCAGAAGGAGTTCGGCTACAAGACCGCCGACATCGAGCCCACCGACGGCGAGACCGACGCCGACAAGGAACAGCGCCTGACCTCCCTGGCCAAGCAGAGCTACGACCCGGTCATCGGCGTCGGCTTCGCCTACGCACCCACGCCATGCGAGCCGTGGTGGCCGAGTTCCCGGACACCACCTTCGGCATCGTCGACTCCGTGGTCCGAGGCGACAACGTGGCCTCCTGGTCTTCGCCGAGAACGGGGCCTCCCTACCTCGCGGGTGTGACCGCCGCCAAGGCCACCAAGACCAAGACGGTCGGTTTTGTGGGCGTGGACAACCCGCTGATCCACAAGTTCGGTAAATAGGGCGTCAGGGCACCGACCCGAAGGTCAGGTCCTCTCGCAGTACCTCACCCAGACCGCGGGGGACGGCTTCTCCAGCCCGGACAAAGGCGCGCCGCCTCGAGGTAATCGGTTTAAGGCCGACGTCGTCTACCGGGCGATGGGCCTCAGCAGCAGGGCGTGATCGAGGCCGCCGCGAAGGCGGTCTGGGCGATCGGCGTCGACTCCGACCAGTACAAGCAGGAAGCGCTCGCGGCGTACAAGGACTCCATCCTGACCTCCGCGCTCAAGGACATCGACGGCGCGGTCTTCGCCTACGGCCCAGTCGGTCGAGGACGGCAAGCCGCTGACCGGCACCGGGCCTTCGACCTGAAGTCCGACGGCGTGGGCCTGTCCGACAGCAACCCGAAGTTCGCCGAGGTGCCGGGCGCCGAGGACGCCGTCGAGAAAGGCCAAGGCAGGCATCGTCGACGGCACCATCAAGGTGAAGACGGAGAGTAGGGCCTTGGAGACGGGACACTCTGTCCGCGGCCACGCCGTCCACACGGCGTGTCGCGCTGTGCCCGATCGTCCCCGCTCCCGACCCCGGGCGTCACCCTCCGCCACCTTCCGTTCGCGCCCGGCAAGCCTTTCGGGCCCGTCCGCACCGCCTTGCTCACGGCCCTATAACAAGGTGGACAGAGGTTTTCAGGCAGGTCTACGCGCGTTAATCTGCGGCGAAGCCAGCGCCGCAGCCGAACCGTCCCCGGCGCTTGTACGACAGGAGCACCAGACATGCGCCGGATTTCCCCCGGATCACGGTCGCAGGCGCAGCGAACCGCCTCACCCAGCCCTCGCCCTCTCCGCCTGCGGTGGCACCTCGACCTCCTCTCCGGGTCGGACGACGGCGACAAGGGTCTCGCCATCGCCTACGACGTCGGCGGCAAGGGCGACCAGTCCTTCAACGACGCCGCGTACGCCGGTCTGGAGAAGGCCAGAAAATTCGGCTACGGACGGCCGACATCGAGCCTGCGACGGCGAGACCAACGCCGACAAGGAGCAGCGGCTCGTGTCGCGCAGCCAAGCAGGGCTACAACCCGGTCGTCGGGGTCGGCTACGCCTACGCCGCGCCGCTGAAGGCCGCCGCGGAGCGCTACCGGACACCACCTTCGGCATCGTCGACGACGCCACCATCGAGGCGAAGAACGTGGCCGACCTCGTCTACAACGAACGGGCCTCCTACCTCGCCGGAGTCGCCGCCGCCAAGAGCACCAAAGACCAAGACGGTCGGATTCGTGGGCAGTGTGGACAACCCGCTGATCCACAAGTTCCAGTGGCTTTACGAGCAGGGTGTCAAGGAGACCGACCCGAAGGTCGGGTCGTCGCCCAGTACCTCACGCAGACCGCGGAGAGGGCGGCTTCGCAGCAATACGTAA
>JAPYMA010001794.1:0-46487 GCA_035041965.1 Anisakis pegreffii | reverse complement strand
TTAAGATTGCGAATGCATACGAAATCTCAACTTTAGTATTTCACCCGCTCTATTCCCGATCCGTACATAGTGTTAGAAGTTATGTAACGAGATTGTTTATTATTTATTTGTGGATCATATTAATCATGGAAGGAAGTGATATGACAAGCGAATGAGAAGGAGAAAGGAGCGTTCGCAAAATTTCAGTCGTTTTCATTGCGAGACAGCTGAAAAATTTTTCCACCAAAGTGAATTGATATTGTTGAGGCATTCTGCAGTAAAGTCATCTGGAAGAAACTGCGTACTAGGTGAGAATCACATGAAATGTTGCTTTCATAAAATGCGATATACTCCGTTGTTCGAACTTTTCGTGTTCTCGCTTTTTTTTCGTTCAACTGAGCGATAATTTTGTCGTTTATTGTTCGCGATTTTATCTTATGCTCTCAGAAATGTTTTCTCATCTCATCAGTTTCGCTGTTCTGTTTTGAATAGGATTGAAATGTTATGCTTAACTATAGTGGTCGCGTACTGGATGCCGCTCATGTTGATTTTTAACAATGCATATGCTGTATTTTGATAGGAAACAAAAACCGAATTGTGATTGATATTCGCCGTAAAGCCATGTGAAATGGATGTCAGTTGCACTAACGTTGAAATATGTGCATCAATGATGACTGTATGCATATGATTATTGTTTAAGTTTGATTGTTGATTGTGTAAAGTTGCCATTTCCTAAAACGCACAACATTATCAGTTGACAGTATTAGTTAACGAGAAGCAGCCACATAAAACGTCAAACGAGATGCATGCTGAGTGACTACTGACTCACTGGTGAGAAACAACACGAAACAAATTGCGCTATTATGTGATGCTACTCAAGCTCACGCATCATTTCCGACTCGCTCAGCCTATTTAAGTCAAATGAGTGGGTAACTTTTTAAAAGTTATCAATGATTCTAGTTTCAGTAAATACATTATCGTTCATTGCAGTGGGCCAGTTTTCATCGATAAGCTCGTTGTAAAATCTGTTCTCGATTTGATAATAGCAGAAATGAGATTATGTTCATCAGAAGCGTTTCGTTGTTATGTATTCAGTTGTGTAACCTCTCTTGAATATAATATAATGCATTCGCATTCAATGATCGTTGTTGATCAAAGCAGCGATATTATTTCAGTGAATGAGAGAGAAAATGATGATTTATCGTTGAAATAATTCATTCTTTTGCATGTGAACAAAATGGTGTGTGATTTGAAAAAGCCGAAATCTATGACGAATTGTAATAGAATCAATATGCAGCACAAAATGTTTTGATGCTTCTAACAATTCGGTGATAATTCATATTAGCAATGTTTAGCTATTTGCACTTTCGATTTTGTCTTCGTTTTTTGCAAAGTTTACCTTTTACAGAACAATTTGATTGCGGTCGTATAAAGCTTATTGCTTCGCACCCAACCATTGTTCAACGTAGACTTATCCAACTGAATAATTGACCGATTCGATTTTGATTTCCAGATTCCATCTGAAGACACCTTATCTATCTATGCACATCGTCTCGTAACGCAAGCAGAAGTGTATTTACAATGTCTTGTAATATCACTTCAATAAATGCTTCTTTCCAAAGAAGCTTCCTAAAAAATTGCATTCAAACACCTGCTTATCGATGTCATATGTGTCCAAGATGCGTTCTGCGAACAAATCGAATGTTATCAATCTTCTTATAAAGCAAACAAGATCAATAATCTCTCATAAAACAAACGATACGAAAATATTTTTGCCTACATTGTCATGCAAGTTACGTTAGTTTTTTGCGATGTTAAAGGGAATCTGGTCATTGTTTTTTGTCGATTGACGCAACTTGTCTCAAGTGGTCACCGACTGTGGTCGAACTGAATTAATCGAATTCTGTGAAGCAAATTAATGAAATTATTAATTTTTTCGGTTTTATCTACTAATTATATTGTTGTCTTTAATCAGTTTACCTCTTTTTTTTGGTGAACCGTTCTCGTTGCGCATTCTTGTTGTTCGCAATCATGTTTCATTTCTGCTGATTATGATGTTACACCTCAGCTGTTCAGATTTTTTTGCGTTCTCGGTCACAGATTTGTTCATTGATTGTATTCCAATATTTTGTACATTTACGGTCAATCAGTTAGTGTTTTCTGGAAGCGATCGAGTTGATTTCATTGATGTGTCTCGCAATCGAATCTTTATTTTCGTAAAAAATGTAAATGCTAGTGCTAGTGACTGTTCTGCTGGATACCGCAAACGATTTCATAGTATATCGACAATTCTAATTGCAAGTTGCTCCGTTTTTTCTTCGCCAAGGTATGTAAACTCTTGAGAAGGATCAAATTACGACGTTAAGCATTCACTGCTCAAGTTGCTGAGAATTGGTGTACAACATATAAATACATAGTTCAACACTTACTTTAAAACGAGCTTTCTTCATTCTCGTATCATTTCTTGCTGTTATTTTGAATGTGTGATCAAATATGCAATCTCAGAGGAACTAGTCATGCAGCACCCATCTCGATAGGCGTGAATTCCCCTAAACTTTTCTTCATCTCAGGAACGTATTATAGGTAATGATTTAGAATTCGTTGCATTCTAATTTAAAATTGATATCAAATTTACTGATGTTGGTTTGTTGTGAGAACGTTCTTCATTATTCATCATTATGATTTGCTATTACGTTATTGTTCTTATTCGTTAGTATACCAACATTGTTTGGCACCTTCATTGTATGATAATACTTCTGATTACATTCAGTCCTTAACAAGCTTAGTTCGTGGCCAAGTGATAAAGGATGTCTTATTTTTAGCAATGCTTTCCACTTAGTCAAATATTCAAAAACTGATCAACCGTAGGTTTCACTTCAGCGGTCTTAAGTTTGTTTCGCTTCATTTCGCTTCATCAATACTGCTTTTTGGATTGTTCATATATACTATCTGTGTGCAAACGTGCAAAGATAGTATGATACAAGTTTTTTTCTTGATTATACATGAGGTATTTTCTTGGATGTTCACACATTTCTGAACAATTGTTTCAGTCTGATTGTGAATATTGAGCAAGTCATTGCTATCACTGTACTTGATAGCTCTTCTGTTTGGCTTAGAAGCTGACAAATTAAAACATGGTAATCGAAAAATCAAAACAGGAAGATAATTCATATTTGTGGTTTTTTGAGCTGCATGGCAGGGAAGTTAATGGATTGAGTTTCGGGTGATCAAATATAGTCAAATTTTACTTATATGAATGTGATTATAACTGTTGAAAATTTTGATATTTTTATACCACAATTTGTGCTCGTTTAGATATGAGAAAGTGATTTGTGCGTTCTGATTCGAGAGAATTCATTTGACTGGCTGTGATTCAGTTGCTGATGTATTATGTCAACAATCAATGTTATATATGCATTGACTGTTTCCTAAAGGAAGCACCCTTAATCAATTGCTTCACTCTTTTCTTCATGCTTGTTTGCGTTGTCTTCAAAAATTGCTCATTCAACCCAAACGTTTTTTTTTTCGATTATTCCGTGGAGAGACGTGTGATTGAAAACGATTCATACCACAGAGATTGTAATGTATACGTGTTTTGACATTGCCTTTTAAAAGTTGTCATCGACAAAATGAGTAATTACTATAGCTAAAATTGTACTTTCTATTGCCAAATGTTGACTTCATGTGCACATTATAGAAGGAGGGTATTTGTGTTTGAACGTGCTTATTTGAGTAGTTATTGAAAGATTGATGCGTTTCCAGCCCTGCAGTCACCGGCACCTTTAATCCAACGCTGTGTGGTGGTCACCCGTCAAGCGGATGGCTATGGCCTGACCGTGACGGGCGATCACCCAGTCTACGTGCACACTGTGAAACCAGATGGAGCTGCGTTCCGTGCTGGTGTTCGTCAAGGTGATAAAATACTGAAAGTGAACGGCATGCCCGTCACTGCGTCGAATCATCTCGAGGTGGTTCGCATGATATCAGGTTAATAATTCTTGATTGATGTTCAGCATCATTGCTTCGGATAACCTTTTTTCTTCTCTTATTTTCTCCGTCATGTTCATTTGAACCGTTTCGACAAAAAATCACTTGCCCATAGCGTTCGTTTTATGTCTATCCAGATACTTATTCCAAACTAATTAAAAGATGATTGGTTCAGGAGGTCAAACAGTTGCTCTAACATTGCTTGGCAAGCCTCCTGAGCCACTACAAACCGATTATCGCTCTCTTGTGGAAATGCGACCGCAGGAAAATAAAGCGCTTATTTCGGAAGTGATTCCTCTTGAAGTTCGTTGCTTTCATTTATTCGGAGTTTGCTCAGCTTATTGCTTTCAGCGCTCTTTAAGATGAACTTATTAATTATTCATATTCGAAAAATGCCATCGATGATGAATGCGTAAGCAACAAATAACACCCTCATTCCAGTCCCACTTATCATTAGGCTTGAGAACGACGGATCATACAATGAATCTGTATCTGCTTTTTTCATATTATCATGACGTAAACTTTGTGAATATCTTCTTATTCAGCATGCCTTGCTTCTGGATCAAATTGTAACTAGAGAAATGCTGAACACATGGCAGTTAAACTGCAAACTGAGTATGATTTGATAGAGCATGAATGCCGCATCGAGGGTGGCCATTTGTATAGTTTTTGAATGTAAAGTTTGGATTAGTAGACACTTAGATAAGGCTGACTAACTGAGTCATGCAACAAAACCGATAAAGTGGGACATCAGCATCTTCAGTGGCTGGTTGATCGCTTTTGTGAACTTTCAGGGCGAGAGAAAAGAAGAATGGAAACGCAAACGGGTGCGAATTATCAGTGAAATGCTAGAAGAAGAGCGACGACACGTCGAGGCAAGTTTACGCCCTTCAGAAACGAGACGAATCGATAGCACTCTTCATTCGATCCCTCCCCATATTTCTACTCCGTTTTGGTGTTCACTTAGTTTCGTTAGTGTGCATATGTCTCGCTTAGAACTTACAACTTGAATTCGTTCATAATAAAATTGCACGCGTACATGCTTCCTGGCATTTGCTTAATTACTTTCAATCAGTTTGTTCATTTCATTTCAGGGTCTTCGTGAAACTTGCGTCGAAGGTTCTCAATTGGAGCGAGCTCTGCAGCGAATAGAAAGCTTGCAGTCTCAGCTGAAAAACATCGAAACACCTCAGGTAACCCAACCCAAGATATTCCTCAACAACTCACTCTAATTAATCTTTACCATCATTGATTACTTCTTGCCCATAATTCGGCCGACCTTGATTACTTAAGGTGTTTGCATTCATTCTTCAGTGGCAGCAAGCTAACAACTCTGTCTACCTAAATTTATTTTTGTATTTAAAACTTCAATTTGCTGTACTCAATCTGGTCGTTTTACAGCTCGTTTTCTGTGTAATTTCTCACATTCTGTTTATTGGTACTTTTCGATTAGATTATATTATATTTGGTGATATCTTTTGCGAGGCACTCTTGTTATATGCAGAGAATTGTTTAGTTCATAAAATCGAGAGCGTTGCACTCACAGCAAGCTCCTGGTGAAGAATTTTTGGTAACATGCTTCAATTTTCAAAAGCTATCAATTATCATTGATAATTTGCATGGGATAGCCTCAAATAAGGTTGCGGTATCGTATGTCTGTGAGCAGTACATATCGATCATATTGTTTTCATCGATCATTTGTCGTTGAATATGACTAACAGAAAAGCAGTAATCAACACCTTGAAGTGATAGAGCATTGATAATGAGCATTTTTGATATGATTTGAATGATAACTTTTTGATAAACGGAATTGCGTCGAATGGATAATTAGATGAACAATAGTTGTGAATGATTGAAATTGAAGGATAAGCCGTGGATGGAGGCAAGTGGTATGCATTATATGCAAACGACGGATATTATTCCGATGGAAGAGGAAACTGATGATGATGAATCTGAAATCCCTCTTCCGGTACGCCAATTTTATCGTCTTTTCTTTCATTGTTCGTTTTCATATCGCTTGAAAACAACAAAAAAATTAAGGATTCCATCAACTTAGGATTGCTAGTCTGATTTCTTTTTAGTTGTTTTCTCAGAATTAAAATAAAAATTATGGGTGGAATGTGAAGAAATTCGTTGTAATGCAGCATAATGCGAAAGAAAGTTACTTTCACTACGTTTAGAGTTTGGCATAGCCCAACGTTGTTTCGTTCCTAATCTAATAACGGTCATCATTCGTCGTTGCTGCTTCATAATGACCATAATTGCACTAGGCTTTTTTCTGTACGTTTCTCATTTACTGACAGGAACTTTCAAATTAAACTATCCGAACACTCATTCATGGTATAATATAAATTCTTATTCATTCATGAATAATTTTGTAGTGATAGCTATATATTTTTCAAAGACATTTGGCATTAAACTATTTCTATGCAACTATCACACTGTGTTTGAAAGAGTAAAATCTTATAAGGTTATAATATCGCATAATGAAGATACTCTTGTTGATAGTACTGGTTTACTCGAACGCAACGCTCTTGAGCGTTGTAATTAAGTGCAAGAAAAACGTTAATCGCTGGATTATTCAACTCTTTAGATTAGTTACGTTCTCGGATTTGTTGATTTTGAAGTCCGTGTAACATTTCATCCAGAATCCAATTCTGAAAGCATTTGATCGTCAATCAACTGAACTGACCGGAATAGGAATATTTTTTGTGTTATGTAGTCCTTTCAATTATGTTATATTACAGCTCGAAACTCAGGGACCATTTTCAAACATAGCGGACCTCAAAACGCGTCCAGCACATTTGGCTGCTTTTATTAATTATTTGTTGGTGAATGCGAATCCCAGTAGCTTGGTAAATATGTTCTTCATCTCGTTATTCCTTGAACAATTAAACGTTACTGAGTGAAATGCCAACTGAAAACTGAAAACTCCACGAAACATCGTACGAGGTTTATTGGCGAGATTCATCCAAGATCGCCACTTCAAGCACACCCAGATAAAGATGGGAATTTTTTGCCACTTGCTTAAAGAAAATAATCGTATATTTTGACATGAAGTGTATTTTTAGAGTATGTAAAATCTCAGAAATTGAATTTTGGAATTGGAGCGTTAAACGATATGGTTGCATGAAATTACGTTCATCGAGCATTGCTAAACTATTTTTTTTGTCGTTCGATTCGGTTTATTTTATTCTTATAGTTTTTCTACTTGATAACGGACGCGTATCAAAACTCGGGTGCAGGCCCAAAAGAAATGAGGAAGTGGGCCTACGAGATATTTTCTACATTTCTCATTCCAAATGCACCGATGTGTTGGAACAATGTCGACCAATCATTAATTCAAAGCATTGATAAGGCATTGAAGCATTCAAATTTTTGTTTTGTATTTAAACATAAACCAAATTTGTTTTTCTCATACATTTCGTTTTCTGTTGTCGTGGAATTCAGTGAATACTATGGGCATGTTCAGTCAGTTCTTAACGATATGACCAGGGTTTTGGTCAGTCAAAGATATTCGGTGATTTTTTAGGTGCTTGCAACGACCATTCAATCAACCGAGTCGGATTTGCATCAACTGAAAAAGATTTTCGTTGCAGCGAGGAAGAAATCACTCGATGACATTAATGAACATCTTGCTGATTTTAGACAAAAAAGACAAATGGGTTAGTTCATTGAGTGATTGGCTCACATAAATATATGGAATTGATTTCTTAAAGATGTTGGTTATAAACAATAAGAATTTGCTGATTGTGAGCAGTATGTAGAATGAAACTGAGTATTGTCGTTAGCAGTGCGGATTGATGAGGCCGTGCAATTCTATTCGCTTTCAAATTTCATCTTGATTAGACAATGTTCTGCACACAGCATATAGCTAGCTCGGCGTTGCGGAGATCCCATCAACCAATCGCATCACAATACAAAGGAATTCGCACTCGAAAATGACACTATTCGCTTGATTCGATCGATTCATCCATGAATATCGTTCATTAGAACTGCTGAAAATCCTCACTGAAACTTTTCAAAAAGTTTTATTTAGCCTATTATCCAATTGTAATATTGCTTCGTTCATAGATGCATGGAACTTGAAAATTTTCTTCACTGTTCAGCCCATATTCATTTCGGACTACTTCGATTCTTTTTTAATCAAGACATATTTCTTGAGATGGCAACTTCAGAATTTCCGTTCATTTTGTGTTTCATCGATTTTTTTGGAACATTAATGTTTAGTTGACTTTGTTACCAATTTTAAAACTTCTGTGTGAAGATGCAAAGCCTTAACAGTGTAGAACAGTTATTTTGACTCACATGCAATGGGTGTGGATTCATCGTTAATTTTGAGATTCAAATTTGGCTTTTTGAATGTTTTTATATAGTCATAATTAGCTATCCAGCCTCTCAAGCGTCGTTATATATCGTCATAATTCGCTCATTTGAATGAGAAGCTTTGTTATTAGAAAATGACAAAATATGTAATGCAATTTGTATGGCGATCAAACAGACGTTGTGCTAAGCCGAGGAAGCTGGGAAGAGTACTATAGAGATACATGCTAATGATTCGGACACGCAGTATTGTTGTTGGATGAAAATGGCGAGCTGAAAACCAATGCAGGAAATGCATGTAGCATTTGTTGAATTGACAAGGCGTTAAAGAATGTTTGGTGTAAATTACCGCATTTATTCGTGAAATAAACGAATGCGAATCAAATTTTTGCTGAAAATTCATGAAATTGCGAGAATTAGGAATGCCTCTCTTCTATAGTTTTCTTATGCTGCTGTGTGCTATATGGTTTTTATATTCATTTTTTAAAATTCTTTTATTGTTATATCGTTTTCGTCTTCCGGGATCATTTTCCAAAGTTGTGCTTTTCGAAGTGATTTATGAGTGTAAATATGGTTTTGAATAGAAGTATATGGGCTGAACAGTGGATGTTTATTGAAGAAGTAAATAAACAACAAGAAATACAAATTACTTTAGAGTTGCAGAAGCGAACAGAAGAAGGGTATTTTATTTAGGTTTGGGTAGTTTGTTTGATGCGAATCAATTGGCACACATCAGTAAAGGTGATGCAGCTATGGAGTTGCGTGTTGGTGAAACGATTCTGATTCGCTCACTCGAGAATATGCTCAATTCGGTGAATCAAGATGTTGAGAACTGTGATCCACGCTCTCTCGCTGTTATCTCAGCTTTAGCGACTGTCATTAAGGTGATTTGATTGTTTGATTCATCGGTTGTTGGCTTGGCCAACTCAACACGTGTACAATAGCATGCAGCGCACAACAGTATCATTTTGATCGGCAGTTTGAAGAAGCATTGGCCACTTTTTCGATGAACAGATGAAAGCCACAATGGAATGAAAGCTGATAGGGCTTAGAGCTGATGAATTTATTGTTGATTGATGAAAATAAATATTTAGGTGGTGCTTAATATGCGTTCAAATACGAATGAAAAAATATTGGATCGGTGTCCAACATTCGTCACAAAAGATAAAGGTGGTATGTTCAAAGTGAAGATGACGTCGAAACGTTCAATTCAAGTTAAAGGGCACCAGTTCCTACTTAGTCCAGTGAATTTAACCGTTTATTGCTATCAGTGTCGCGATGCTGTTTGGGGTGTTAACGCTCAGGCTTACTTCTGTCAGAGTAATTTTTTAGTCATTCTGTTCATTGTTTATTATTTCATGTTGCTTTCAAACTCATCAGAAAGCAATGCTTCTGCAAGCAGTCAACGAAGAAACGCTAAAATGATTATTCGTTTTTGAAATGATCACAGATCTGTTCTATTGAAGATTGTGACGTGGTGGTACATAAACAGTGCACATCGGCATTAGCTGATCATTGCTATCCAGCCACCCAAAAGAAGGTTGCAGCAAGCAAAACAAAAAGGCCAGGTTCATCAAGCAGATGTGACGCTGATGAAGCATGCTCTTCTGAATGTCATGTTGCACACTCATCCACTACTATTTTGGGAAGCCTTGATAAGGTATATCAAATATCTCATCATTCTCATCGTTAACAAGTTCATCCACTGTTAGATGCTTTGATATTTGTATGCATAAAATACTACGCCTAATGAAAAGTATCGAAAATATTAAGTTATGCAGTTGCATTTGTTTATCATCAGTGAACTGTGTAATTGACGAAGTATTTTGAGACGCCTGATATTCACCGACTGGAGCATCCGAAAGATAACGTGAAATCGACTTCATCAGACTCTGGAATAGGTGCAGAGCTCGAGAAACCTGTTTCTCGTTCACAGAGTATGCGCTCACGAGTACGTTTCAAACCACTTACTGATTGTATTACCGATCCGCGGATTTCTCATTATTTCAGATCTATTCTCGTTTTGCTTTTCCATCTTATAAATTGCTCGGTTCCATTATTTTTTCCACAGACGAACGGATGATGTTCATTTTTATCTTTCCTCGCGATCGCTAATACGTCTTAAGCGAAACAACTTCAATAAATTTGATCTGCTTGAAGGTATTTCTGCCTACATATGTTGTGTGTGTCATACTTCTCTCTAGGTTCCATTTTCCTTAAAGACGTAATCGTTTCATTCCACTCACACTTCTTTCAATTGTGAAATCAATTCGGTTGTATTTGAGGCATTCTCAAGTCACTCTCCCTCAAGTCGTACCTACCGACATGCAAGCCCAGCAATGGCTTCCATATATCAGAATGTATGCACCGCCTTTTTTTGCAGTGAACTAAGTTTTAACTAATGCTCCGCTTTGTATACTTTTTCATCAGTCACTTTCTCGAGAAAAGAATGGATTCATCGAAAACGATGCTGGTCTTGAAACCGAATTGGTGTTCGTTTTCATATTGATACATTTATTGTTGAGGAAGTATGCATGACTGGCTTGGAGAAGTGAACATTCAGCTAAAATTGAGATGTAGAATTAGGGTAAGTGATAGTCGAAAAGCTGATCGTTAGTGGCCGATGCGAATGATTTTTGAATGTATAGGAGGAAGAGATACGGAGTACGAGGAAAGTACGACAAACTTTACCGTGGACAGGGGAATTATCAGCGCCTGAGGAAGGCGATGAGCGTTCTCGACGAACATTAAGTGATGCTGATAGTGAAGACAAACTGCTAGCTGCATCCATTTCTCGAACTCCTGCTGATCTCGCTTCCATATCAGGTAATTGATCGATTATAATTGTATGGATAAATGGGTTGGTTTACTGACGTGATGTAATATTCATTTGTAAAATTGCTCAAGCGAATTCAGTTGACGATGATGAAATAGAACGAGCAGAATTCAACATAATGAGTGAATGAATAATATGCTGATCGTTTATCACAACCTTGCAGGAAGTTCATCGATGTCACATGCCTCACTGGGAGAGGAAGAAAGTCGTCGGATGCTAGAAAAAATCGAAAAAGCGGCCGTTGCCGATGGTGACAGTGATCTCGAGGTCAGGCTACTACTTCCAACAGATAAACTTTTGTTTCAAACGATAAGCGTAACGCTCTGAACTGTTGTAGATTTGGAAATTAGTCGCAGTTTTTCACTGGATGTGGGCAATAGCACACTATTCCATTACTAGCGGAGCTACTTTTTTCGGTAGCGCAACAGTGCGCTACTTTCTTCAAATATTTCTACCGATAGGCTCCACTGCAATAATTTTCAAGCGGTACAAAGGAGTGAAATGCAAAAACTTTTGCATCGGAAGCATAGTAACTTTACTGCACAAAAAACTTTCTCAGTTTGACTGTAGTTATTTTCTTCACAATTTTCGAGATTGAGCAGGTTAATAAGATGGGATGGTAGTTGTGTGGGATTCATTGCAGAATCTGTAGAAATGTGATGATCACTGACTTTCACCTCAGGAACTGAGTTAGGCGATACGATAAGGTCCAGATGATCCAGAATATCAGACGAAATGCTAAGCATGTTGACGTTCTTAAGAAGGAATGAGAAAGTGTGATGTGAGCTGTTGCCAACTGACTGCTTTTCATCTTTGAATTTTGTTGTTATCTTTTGGTTACTTTCTCATCGTCGAAGTCTATTTTGTTATTGAATGATTCGAAACAGTGAAAATTTGCAGCAGTTTGAATGGCTTAGTAGTGAGGCTTTTCCCCGGACAAATGAGTGGTGCAGTTGCAAATTTTGAAGGAAAATTCGAAAGTAGCGATTAATGGACTAATTTCGCTAAGTAGCGTTTTACTTTTCCCGATGAACGAAATTATCAGCAAAAAATTCTCGCTACATTTTCGGTGACAGTTGCAAATTATTTATAGCAGAAGGAATTTTTTTAAAGCGTATAGCGATTGGCGGAGCTACTTTTTTCAGTAGCGTTCCCATCATTGCATTTTATGATTGCTTTCAGTCTCGCCCCTATTTCAAAAATTGGTTTATCCTGGTTTTAAGATAGTTAAGGAACAGAAATAATCTTCTCATTATCATTTATCCTTTTCATTTTCAATACGCAATTGATAGTCATCCTCAGGTGGAAACTGAAATTCCTTCACTGGATTCGTTCGTTGGCTGGGAAGTGATAAGGCATTTGAAACCAAAGGAGAAGAAGCGACAAGAAGTTATTAATGGTTTGTTTGTTTGTTTTTTTCTTAATATGACAATTTTGATAATTACGCATTCTAGGTTGAGTGCTATCGCTAAAATTTTGATTGTAAAGATACACTTGGATGCTGATATTACTCTTTCATTATGAACTAGCGACTGTACTCATTGTGTTTACCCTCAAAAATCAGTTTGCCGCTCATTCGCGTCGATTACGAAGTATTTTTTTTCATTCCAATTATAGAACTCTTCCACACGGAACGTACTCACGTGCGAAACCTGAAGATCCTTTATACAGTCTTCTATAAGCCGATGGTCATGCAAAATGTTGTGCCTCCTGACGTTGTGAAGTTATTTTTTGCAAATCTTGATGAATTGGTCGAAATCCATGGGGAAATGTCGAGGTTAGCTTTTTTTCCACTTCTGGAAAAACCTCTGAAATCTTTTATGAGATTATTTCTCGTTATTCGTATCGCTATTGAATAGAAAGCTGATATCATGAATGGCGTTCGCCAATCTCTTCAAAATTCTGCATGGAAAATATTGAAGTGCGATTTTGCTGGAATGCGATCCACACTACTTGTAGAATCTTTTGCATACGACAAAACTAAGGGCAAATGCGGAATGTTGCTTCGGTTAACACATCTTTGCGAGTGTTTTTATCATCTTTTAAATGGTGATGGTCTGGCTGTAGTATATACGGATTAGAATGTATATTCATAGTGTTGATAATAAGTAAATGGCTTTGAATGCAGGAAAATGCAGGAAGCAGTTGAAGAGTGGAAACGAGACAGCACCCTGAATGGTTTATTCGGTGAGATCGGTGCATTGATGGAGTCGATGTTCGATGATGAGAACGGCAAACGGTTGATGAATGCAACGTCAGCATTTTGTCAACATCAGCAGCATGCGCTTGACATCTTGCGTCAACGGTTGCTTAAATCTTTATTGTCTTTAATCTGTATCAGCATTGTTAATTGATTTAATTTAGTCTGCATTGTTAATGAATTGATGACGTGATTCATAATTGTTTATTTCATGCCATTTAGATGTAAAAAAGAGAAAGATGATCAGTTGGGAAGATTTCTGGCTGAAGCTGAGAGTAATCCACTTTGTCGAAAGTTGCAACTGAAAGATATGTTACCCGTTGAAATGCAAAGACTCGTCAAATATCCGTTGCTACTTGAAACAGTAGCCAAGTACACAAATGAACCGTCTGATGAACAAACCAAATTATTAAATAGTGTGAATCTGGCAAAGAAAATTCTTTCCGGTAAATGTTTATGGGCTATTGGAAAAATCAAGGCTTCATTTTTATTAAAATTTTTGTTGTGATAATCTGGGATTAACCAGTGCCTATTTTTGTATTTTGAATAAGTCACCAGAAAAATTATTGTGAAATTCTGTCGTCGATTGATTCAGGTGTTTTCACGGATTCTATCCTGCGTGCAGAAATTTATAAAATATATTTGTCTCGTTGAAAATTTCATTCGGCTGTTTCGTTTGACCGATGTTCGTTATTGTTAAGAATATATGTGACATCGTCATAGAGCCAATGGTTATTGAGATCTATCTCTACTTTGATGATCTATCAGGGATTGAGTTTCAGCTGTAAATACGTCGAAAAGGAACACAGAAAATCTAAGAAGGCTAGAAGAGTTGCAAAGGAGACTCGACACTGCTCCATATGACAAAGAGAACTTTGGCAACGACTTCAATAGTCTTAATCTTACCAAGTAAGACGACTGTCAATCTTTTTCTAGATATCTTCAGTAATTTTAACCTCAAAATGTTCACTCTAATAGGAACGAAATGTGGGAGATGGGTTGAATGGTTCAACGTTTTCAAATTCAGCATTCAAAATGCACATTTCATCTGATATGGTGAACAATTTTTAGCTACAAGCTTGTTCACGATGGTGCATTAACGTGGCGATTCAGTAGAGGAAAAATGGTGGAGTTACATGTTGTCCTGTTGGAAGATGTGCTTGTATTATTGACAAAAGTTGGCGACGGCCAGAAATTATTATTAAAAATCCAGGTGAAATTAATATTGTATGCAAGTGGTTGTTCACAGTTGTTTCATTTTGAACGTTGCTATGAAGACTGCACAGGTTTTTATGGGAATGGCCGTACACTAATTGAACTTGAATGCGATTTGCAAGTTTAAACGAATCACAGATATTGCATAACATATGCATAAAATTTAATGAATATTGAGGAACCTTCAAAAGATACAAGATGGTCTCCGATTCTTCCACTGGCACCGTTGATAGCCAAAGAGAAGGCGAATGATAAACGTGCCTTCTTCATTGTAAACACCATGGAAAGAGGTGCACAAATATATGAGCTGGTTGCTGCAACTGCGACCGAAAGGAAAACGTTCGTTCTTCGCGATACCTAATTTGTTGAAACTATTTCGTTGCTCACTCTATTCATTTATTAGGCGAAACCCTATCTATTTTGCATATTATTTTCTTATTTTGCATTTTTTTTCTAAGTTTCAGGTGGTTCAAATTGATTTCCGATCAAATTGATCTGGTAAAACGTGAAAAGAACACTTTAGGACCACAGGCAACTGTTGAGTGAGTTTTTTGGTTTTTCACTTGCATTTTACTCCGAGCAGCAACAATCAGATATTGTTATTTTATTACATTCATTGTTCACAATTGTGTTTGTATCGTGGTTACATTCCATGTACATTTAAAAATGAAAATAAACGAACTATCGAATGCGTAGGTCATGCACTCTCTGTTCAGTTTTGACGTCCTCAACGTAATTTCTCATTTCAAAAAGATTTAATAGAGCTTCCAACGAATATTGCTTTTGATAGTGGTGGAAATTGATTTGTTTTGATTTCGTAAAAAATTTGCTGGTTGTGACCCTGTTGTGGAGTGGCACTCGCTGAATATTAGCATATTGAAAGAAGTGATTAGATGAGTGGAGTAATAAGAGCAGAACGAACATTCAAAGAATGATTGTTCAGTCATTTCGATGTGTCGTCAACAGGATCAGAGCAACGTCGCGATACGAGTAGTGGAGAGGAGTCGTCGTCCCATTTGCATCGTGTGCAGATTTCCACTCATCCACGTCTTGTAAATGCTAACGAAATCACCGTTCAGCAACCAACAATTCTTCAGCATGCACAACCTATCCTTACGCCAACCGAACGTTTACGTCGAAACGATGAAGTCATTGTGAAAGCATTGCTTGATAAACATACTATACTATCACAGTTCTTACCAACGCCTAATGTATGCTTTTATATACTTCTCATTAATGATAACTAACGAGTAGCGATTGTGTGTTATGATGAATTAATTGCAGAAGGGAAGTGTTGAAGAGGTGGATACGTTGGCTGAGCAGTTGACAGGTATGGCAGTCAGTGAGTTGAAGCAGCGTGATGCGCGTGAGCTTGCAATGAGTGCAATTGTGCAAGGCAATCGTCTTCTTGATGCAATTAATCAAGGTTTTGATCGTTCTCTTCAGCTTGCTTCATCCTTTTGCAAACAGCATTGCCTTGACTCAAAAATAAATTCATCTGGCAGTTATAAATATCATCGTTTCGTAAAGTGGTTCCTCTCTCACAACCTCTTGAAAGTACCCATCTTGGTTAACCTAACAAACAATAGCTCTCTCTTAAAATACTAACTGATTATAGTCGGCTGCAGTGTTCACAGATTTGTTCGCAGTTTCGGCAAGCATCTGACAATAATATTCAATTACAACGTGTCGATGTTCTTGCAAAATTTTTGTCTCAGACAGCTCAATAAATTAGGGAAAAAAGAGTCAGAAAAAGGATGCAGTATGATTTTTGCACTCACACTAATACATAAGCTCATTTGGAGGCTTATTTACGCAGTGATTAAAAGAGAAATTAGGATTTTTGTTATTAGAAAGAGAGGACGATGAGAAATGATGAACATTGAGGAATGAGCTCCAAGAAGGAAGTGGATGAATCGAATAGTGGTAAAGTGGTTCTGAAGTTGGATAAGGTGGAACCAGATGTACCGTCTGTGGCTTGTTACAAGCTCACCGCTATTGCTGCACCGTTGATGAACCATCTGAAAGCAATCATGCAAGTCGTTCAAGATCAACAGAACGAAATCAGCGCTATCAAACAACAACTCTATCATTATAAGGTATCTATTTAAATATCGCTTAGATTAACCACCAAAAACCACAAGTGTTATCTGTACGAGAAGATGAATGGTGCACTACAATTTGAGGAGCTTGCTGAAGGAGGCCCGGGCAATCGAACGGTGAGTGAGGAAACGTTGACCGAATTGAATACATGTGGTCGGAAGGCATCAACGCCTTCAGATGCAGATGTTGAGAAACGGAAACGCCTGCAGACGAAACGGCAGCGTAACAGTGCGATCGCTGTTTCACCAGCCTTTCTGCATTCGCCTTCGCCGACATCTAGCTGAACAGGACAGAGCAGAGCTCAAATGCTAGCTTTTAAAGAACGATTGATTTTTACGACGAGTGCACCTTAGGAGTCTTTCCTTTTCGATCAGTTGAGATCATTTATGCAGCATCTTTTTTGTTCTTCTTTCTAACCGATTCATTCACGGTTTTTACAGTCTGTGTCTTGTTTTCAAGTCTTTATTAGCTCACGCGAACACTGTTTCTTCATCGATCAAATGCGTTTCGTTAATCAGCCAAATTCATCGATACATGCGATGAATTTCTTGAAAGAAAAGTGAATACTTTCATGAGATGAACGTGGAATCAGCTTTGTATAAGATGAAAATATGGTAGGCGATTGTCTTCGATACTGTTGATAATTTTCATTGAGAAATCATTGTGTTCAAATGGTACAAGCAGTAACATTCTTATTTCTGAAAGATAAAAATTTGTTCAGATTCCGTTTGGGGTGTCAGGTTTCGTGGGATGTGAGAAATAACATTTCTTTAGAAACTGTGCAGACTAGTGAATTTCTCCGAGAGTCGTCATTGTCCGTGTGGCGAATAAAGAGTAGGTTGTAAGTCTATTCTTATTATGTATAAATAAGAAGATGTAGTAAAATGGCAATTATGTTGAATGTGAACAGGATGTGTGACGATGAATAGCGATAAAAACATGACGAAGAAAACGGGTGGATGAATTTGAAGTCGAACTTATGTTAAGTGAATGATTGCATTCAGGTGGAAGGTTGCAGAATAAAGCAATTTTTTATTTACTTTATGTGATTCGGCAGCACTAGCATGACAAACTGGACTGAGTTAAGGTAATATAGGTGCATCATCATATGTTGTCTCAGTATCATTTCAGTGTCAGTGCTCAATATTACTTCCAATGTGAGCCTCTTTCACCAACTTGTCATTTAAGAATCCTGATGCTGTCGAATTTCCTGCAACGAGTAATTGTTGCGATCACATAGATTCGATCAAGTGGTGCGATTCAATCGCTCTATTCCATCGTATTTGATGGTCGTAATCATTATTATCACTCAAAATATTACTCTTACTATTATTGTCAATATTATTATTTTTTGTTATTATTGTTATCACTATTAATATTATTACTATCCTTATTAATGTTATTATAATTAATATTATTATCATAATTACTATTACTAATACTTTTACCATCACTATTTTACTGTTACTGATAATATCATCTGTTGTTATAAATTATTCTTTAATATATATTAATTGTTATTATTATCAGTATGATTGCTACTGAAATTGTTAATGTAGTCGGAAGAATATTTAGCTGATGCAGTTAGCATCATTATATTATATGTAAAATATTCTAATTTGTCATGTTCGTTGTATGTACTTGTTGGTAAATTATGATGCACTTCATCGTCTTAAATCACTTTTGTCGCTGATCACTGATTGAAATACAACTGAAAGTGGTGATGTATTTTTGGTTGGCTGCTAAGAGGTTTTCAAGCGTTTCGCCGTTGGTGTTTCAAACTCATCAACTGCCAAGTAATAACAACAATTTTTCAGTAGTCCCTTCCGCTATTTTGAAAATCAGCTGTGAAAACTTTTTCGTGAACGCACTCTTTGTAAGCTGGTCGTTTCGATTGTTTTCCCGATACGTATTGTATATAATACATGAAAATTATTTGTTCATTCGGTGATTCTTGTAATTGAATGTGTGTGTGTTGTATATGCTATGAACATAGTTGCTGATTGATTAATATTTGTTTAATAATGACTTTTCTGTTGTTTCATCGTTATTGATCTGATCTGATTTGATTTGATCTTATTGAAGCATCGTTTCATTCAACGAACATTAATATGATTTGCATTAGTGAATGAACGGTCTTCTTTTTTGAGGTCAGATATATTATAGTTTCATGTAATTTGAATTTTCCGTTTTGCTACCAAAAGGCTCGGTCGGGTTCACATGCAACGACACGTTGAAACAGTTTGATTGTTCATGCGTTCACGACAAGGAAGAACCTGTCAAATTTGACGAGTTGCTGTATCGAAGGATGTTACCTTCTTTCTTTGATACTCATCCCAATTCTCGCGAACATCTTGTGGAGTTGAATTATTACAGTTCGAGACGGCAGCACTTATCGTTGCATGCTTTCCCTCAATTCGGTCGCTGTTATGTTTTATGCACGGAAGACACTGTTTGTCGTGTTTTTCAAATAATTATGCCAAATTCGGAACAACTGGTTCCTTTTTTGATTTCACATTTGCTGTTATCGTCGACAAGTTGGGATTGATTTTCTTTATGCTGATAAATCGAATTAATGTTACTGGCAAAGTGATGTCGAAACTTACTGTCCTCATTCATTCATGAAATCTTTACGTAGCTGATTATTTAACATTTCTCTTCTAATATAAAGGCTGATTTCCGAAAAGGTTGCCTTCTTGGCATCGGATGTGTATTGATTGGTGAAGAATCTGAATTTGTTGGACGAATATATAATGATCAATGAAGCTCTACTACTTTTAATTTATGTTCTTCCATTGCATATTGCACGAATTGAATAGTTTCGCCGTTTTGGTGAGTTAATCAAAATAGTTGAGCGACCTTTTTGACAGAACCGAGTAACATAAGCACTGAATAAAGAGGTGCAATGTACTATTACAATGTACTGCTTACTGTCAATCCGTCTTACTTAGCGTTTGCAAAATGTCGACGATTTTTCCATACCAGGATCGGAATTAAATCCAGGGATCGTTCTTCTAATCTCGGGATATTCACGAGATCCGGCAACTTTATAAATGTAGTGTTCAACACATTCTTTTTGAACCAAAGCATTTGTGATTAATCACAAAACAACTCATTCAACAAATCATACACATAGTAGCATTTTAAAATCTGAGAACCATTACAAGTAAAAACATCAATTGTTGAATTTTATACGACAATATCTGAACCTTTTTTTCAATAGATTAATGTTCAGTTGCTTCCATCTGAGATGAAAGGAAACCAAACGCATTCCTCGACAAATTTTTGTTTAAAATTGGCAAACTCTTCAAACTTTACAGGTAGCAGGATTCGCGAATTAATAATTAAAACAGTTGAATTAGAATCATCAACAAAAGGAATGATCACCAGCATTGTGACGAAAAAATGGAATTAAGATTGACAAACCAGCGGCATATGCAAAGAATATAATTTAGTGAAATTTGAGATGAGCTTTGAGAAACATTAGGGCGTTGATCGTTGAATCACTCATTCTTTTTCTCAGTAGTGTTGAAACTTGAACCATTAACAGAGCAAAGCTTGGCGATCATGTCATTAAGTGGATCAGTAGTTGGTGCAGGGTTAGCTTTAAGGAATTTGGATATCGGTGGATTTCACCTGGCCTCCGGAGCATTTACTTTGTTGCGGAGTACTTTATGGTGCTCTGAATTTGAATGCACAAGTAGTTCTTTTGTAGATGATCTTTTTGCTTTCATCGCATAGTTTACATTTATTTTGGAAAGAAAATATTCCCAACAAGGAGAATGATTACCGTTTTCGTCATGTTTTTGAATGTATCCGGGTGAACATGCACTGAGACACATTCTAAGAATTGATGAACCGTAATAAACGAATGATAAATACGAAACAAGAGTGATGACGTTGTGAATGTGTTGATCACTGTTTCGTGAAAAAGAAAGCCGAGATGCGTTATTATACAATGATTCACCCTTCTATTTGCTAATAAGCAGCACATATTACTGCACATAAATGAGCTCAAAGTGATTTCGAGATGGGTATATCACTAAAATCACACAAAATGCATTCTTTTATCAGATCCCGAAATCCCGCGATTTTTGGGATCTATCGCAACTATAGCGAAAAACCGGCATGAACAGACGATGAGGATGAAGAGAAGAGAGTACGTGAATAGAATTGAAATGAGCGTCGCGTGAATATTCCAGGCTTTTTTTAAAAACTTGAGTTCCGGGATTGGGATTCAGCAATCGGAATCCCGCGAGAACGTTGTTTTTTTGAAGCACGTTTTGTATCTAATCTCAGAAACTGCCAGTAATTAATTTTCGCACTGTTGCTGAAATGTTATGTTCGTATCGATGCAAACTGTTTACGAGTTTCCCTTTGAATTGATCCTCAGACGAAGAGATCTTTGATGAATTGATTTGTTGCAAAGTCACTAATGAGAAGGAACTTCTCCAGTCAGGTGAGTAAAATATTTTCGATTGTAGATCATATGCACACTTCTATCATTTCTTCTTTGAACAAGAAGGTGCAATTGCGAAAAGTTGCAAATTCTGTACTGAAATAATAAGGGTATATTCAAAGAACAAAGAAAGAAGCGATATTCTCTCATCCTGCCAGAAAATATCAAAACAGAGAATTTACGCATATCTTGAAGTGATTGCGCAAAACTTTAGTTGCACTGATGTGATGAAATTTTCATGATAACTAAAAATACACAGGAATCTAGCGTAGCGTTTTGAAGGATGTATGCCGATTGGAGGGCATGTCGCAGACGAAACTGCTATGGAACGAAACTCGTTAGCAGTGCTACACTCGACGCCTTATCAGTAACGTTATTTTCTACCATATCGCTACCATTCATCTCCTTTTTTCATGCTTTCAACTCTGCACTGCATTCATTTCGAAATAGATAACAAGCTGTTCCTTCTCAACCACCTTAGCATACAATCTCGTCGAGTAGTTTGTTATACCTTGCCTATTATTTGTTTATAAGATAACGAAACAAGAAAACGGTTACCAGTGTGAACTATTTCAAGACTTTTATCATTGAGCATAAAAAATACCATCTTCCTGAGCGTTGTTTCCAGATCGATTATCAGTGCTGAAAGCTGATAGAGAATCTTTACTACACCAACCGTCTTCCCAAAAATGCCTTCTTATCTGTTGGAGTGTATTAATTGCATTTTTCGGTTGTTCCCATATGATAGAAGCAATGTCGTTGAAAGTTGTCCGAAAATTTTTTACATTGAGCGTTTTGTCCCTTAAAGCGTTTCTGATTCTTTTGTATTGTTGCTTCATATTTCAGATAGTGAGAGGAATGTAAAATACATCTTAATGTTAACACGCCGTCCATCCTCATTTAAACGTTCAGATTCATCAGCACCTTCGGCAGTGACAAAGACTTATGGTGATAATCATGTAAAACGATGGTTGGCTTATAGATATCTTTTTAAGGAGCAAATTTCATAGCATTGCCTGCGTTTTGATGGAATGTTTCTGATTCATCACAAATGCAAGCAAACATCGTTGTTCATGCTCAGAATTATTGCTTGAGTTCAGCAATCGCAGTGTTTCCATGTTTTTGGCGGTCATAATATTTGCTAAATTGCGTATAGCAACTCTTTACTGGCTCGATGATAAGTTCCATGCAAACTTCTGATGGGAGTAGTTGTCACTTATAGATATTTATTAACTGAGCTTTTTTTCGGAGATGCATTTGATTGTTGGGCACATGATTGTGTGATTCCATCTAGTTTTCTCAAACGCTTCCTGTGTGCAGTGAATTTCACGTCCAGTTATATTGCGCCGTACCAGCGGGAGTGATGAACGTAACACATGATTTGCTCCGTCGGGTAACACTGACTTTTCATATATTGAAAGGATGAAAGTGATTGTGTCGCTTTAGGCTAAACTCTCATACGTTGCAGTTGCTCACTTGATTTGTTGCATTATTGCAGGAGTCGAATGGGTCCCATTTACGAAGGCTTTTTACACGTATATCGTGGTAGACTCTTTGCGGTATGTTAATTTTTCACCGAATTACTGGCAAAATCAATGATGATATGCTCTTAGAACTCAACAAACAGTGTCAACTGATAGTCACATAGACACGTCAGTAGCAGTTAACCATCGCAACTGTACCAATGATTATCTATATCATCTCAATTTTCTTATCAAGGCAATCAGAAAATAACCAGGGAATTTTGCTTGTAGAAGTGGAGACGTTTTATGGGTGCAGTATTTGACGAAAATTCAACTGGTCACGCTAGACTTGAATTGTACGGTTCCGATAAACAATTATCAACGGTCAATCCTGCCAGAGTGGTACTCTTATCTGAATGTATTGCTATTAGAATCGTTACATTCGAGAGTGAGTTGCTGTTAGCCTATTAATTACTTTCCTTTAGCTCTCTCCTGAGAGCTACAGTGTATGAAACGAAACATGATCAGTTCAGTTTTTATATCGAGACAATTAGCAAATTATCAAATTGAAAATCAACCCATAAACGTTTTAACTTTGCCAATTAATTTAATTCTTTCTCTATTTCTTTAATGAAAGATAACGATTGTTAATGATCGTCATATTGACGAATGTTCCATCGCACTGTTGACAACTCATGTAAATGCTATTAACAATCATTTAAACATAAATTTCCCATTTCGTCAGTGTTTTCACATTTAAAAAAAAAGAATTGTAAGAAGAGAACATATTTGGAGAATGTTTCATATTCCAACCTCAGATTGTATTTTAAAAAGTTGTGTTAACGAGCCGAACGAAACTCTAACCTTAACCAATTTCGCTAATTTAGTCTGATCACATCCAAGGCTCTACGCAGATCATAGTGTTCCCACCAGCCAACTTCAGCTTAACATTAAACACATTGTTTTATGTATTTTACATTCTTGTTCGAACCTGATTAAGTTTGCCATTGAACGAACCTTAAATTAATCACAATCAGAAGCCATTCAGTCTCTTAATCCGTTTCAGAAAACGAACGCGTTATTCAAATTCAGCAAAAAACAGCACCAGTAATGTTGATCATCTCTGAAGACATTGAGAAATGGCACGAAATTCTTTGTAGAGTCGCTTTCCCGAATCAGGTGGAATTATCTTTGAAATTTTTTGTTAAGTGCCCGTTGTTTACAATCGTCTGCTCTAGCTTGAACAGAATGATGCGTTTTCAAAATGATAATACGCACTATTAAATAATGAAAATGATGAATTAAATGTACTTCTCGCTGTCAGTACCGACCGAGTTAATTTAAAGCTATCCTAAGGCTATCTTGTTCAGTTCGTTGCGATCGGAACACAGCCATGCTCGTCGGTTTCACCATGTTACAGTGGCGACTATTCAATCCCAGCCGACGGTATGTTTTATTGCAGTGACGTATTCGTTATAACACCAGTCATTTGGACATCGAAGAGAAGTATTGGATTCATATTTGTAATCCAACAATTTCACGTTAATGCTGTTAAGTTAAATGCTGAGGAAGTGGGCCAATTCGAAAGCGACGTTCTTATCGAACGAATCAGTTTATATCTCGTTAATTCCTTCATTTCCAACAAAATGAATTATAATCTTTTCGATGCTACTTCTTTCGCCGTGACCTTTTCTTGGAGCATTAGTGATAATAATTTACAAGTAGAAAATATTCACTCGTTTTGCTCTCCGATATGTCTCGTTTTTCTAAATAGAAATTTATAATGATTACAGTGAGACGAATCCCAGTGGTATTACAATGTATAAGTGGGACCAGTCGTCCTCAACTTTCAGAAGGCAATTATGACATGTACTTGAATCAGTCATTGGTGATCACCAGCGGAATGCATTCGGTTACATGGGATTACTTACAAATCACTTGGTGAGTCGTAATGCACGCTGTAAATATGAGCATTTGTTGTGAACTTGTTGATCACTGTTTCGTTATGCCGAGATGCGTTATTATACAATGATTCACCCTTCTATTTGCTAATAAGCAGCACATATTACTGCACATATATAAGCTCAAAGTGATTAATGCGTGTTTCGAGATGGGTATATCACCAAAATCACACAAAATGCATCCTTTATCAGATCCCGAAATCCCACGATTTTTGGGATCTATCGCAACTATAGCGAAAAACCGGCATGAACAGACGATGAGGTTGGAGAGAAGAGAGTACGTGAATAGAATTGAATTGAGCGTATGATGGGCCGATCGTGTGCTTGGGTCACGCTGGACTTTGAGAATCCCATCAGATCGGAGGGTGTGTGTTCGATTTCGCGTCGGTCCAAAATCACTGTTGAATTTCGATGCCATTGCCAGAGAAATTTGAAAAAAAAAGTGAAAACGAAGAAGGCTCAGTTTCGACAGAACCTCAATCCAGGATGGTGATTCAAAAGTCGGTATTCCGAAATGCGGTGCGAACTCTAATCGTAATGCATATTAAATTATCTCGGGAGGAAATTTGTAATTAATTAAATTGCTATCCCAAATAAAACGAAACAGTCATAAAGCTGCATGAAATGACTTCCGTTTGACTGAATGTAACGTCTGTTCTCTTGTTTTGTACTGAAATGTATTGTGTTTCTGCAGGTTTGCAACTGGTGACAACTGTTTTGCATTTGAAATCGCCAAAGAAGGTCGATATGAGTTCACGTCTTCGCAACCAATGGTTCCACTTCATGCGTTGCGCTGTCATATAAGTCTCACGAATATCACCACTCCACCGCGCTTCCTCACTAAAAATCGTTACAATTATTTCTACATTCCATCTTCAGCAATAAGAAGCGAGTAAGCGATTTCTCTAAAACTCCGGTTAAATTTCATCAATAACTTTTCAAGAATTCAGCAACAATCATCCTTGCACTCTTCATTTCATGTGATTTCAAGACTGCAACACTTGTTTATGAATTATTTGTGTTATTATTCGTGACACTAGCTCTTCATAATCTTCAATGAAAGATGAAACATTTATTCATCTAAATTTTTTGCCTGACTGAATCAATTTGAACTGCTCGTTGCATCAGTTGTCTTGAAACGGAACTGCTCGACCACGTGCGCTCTTTCAAAAGTTGTATTTTACCCTTTCAAACTTTTTGCTGTAAGAGTGCTTACAATAACTCAACACTATTGTTTAGCTCAATCAGCAGTCGCCCAAATTTCGCTCAGTCCGAACAACAGAATTCTCCTAAATCACGGGACCAACCACTGCCGTCATCCATTGCTAGCGGCTACGACATCAATACACACTTGATGAATCAACAGTCGAATTTTGAATCGCACAGAATATCAAAATTACCGTTCTTTCACCGTCATCCGGATCATAGCAATTGGTATGAACGTGCTGATTTCGAGATGAATGCCGATGACGAATGGATCAGGTAGGTTAAGAGAGAACCCCGTTCCTTGTTCTTCTTCGAGAAAGGTTTCGTGTCCAGATGCTTCCGTTTGCTTCGAGATAGAATGTGTTTTCTTCTTAACCACTGGTGTGTATAAATTACATGTTAAGGGTGAAAAATGATGAGGATGAAAGCAGAGCTATCGGGTGGGAAAGTTCACAGAGCGCAGTGCAAATTACGAAACCAATGGAGCTGAAAATGCATCTGAATGACCTGATCGCCACAAATAAGGCTAGTTTTTACTTTTGCCACCTTGAATGCTGTTCAATCGCACATGATGAGCAAAATAGAAGCAATGGCACGATTAATGAGTGATGCTTCTGTTCCTTTTGATTGTTCCATCGATGTTCTGTTCCTAGGAGTGGAACGGTCGCGAAAAATAACATGCATAACAAACAGTTGGACAGGACAGAGCAGCAAAGTTTCAAGAAAGGGGGACAGAACAGCTTTCAGAAAAGTGAAAGTGCAGAACAGGACACTTGAAGAGCGGAACAAAACAGCTTACCAAAAGTATGAAACAGAAACGTCACTAAACACGATATATTATTAGTGTATGAGAGAGCAGTTTATTCGTTGAATACGGGCCCACAATCTTTAAACTGCAATTAGTTTGCAGTATCATTATTTAAAACATTGATCCGTGCAATAACATACATGAAATTTTGCTGTTGAAATTGATCGGCATTCAGGATGCTGAATTGCACGAAATTATCGACGAGAACTTGTAGCAAAAAGAAGGAATTTACGAAGCACAATGAGCATTTGAATGTTTCATTCTGAAATGGTTTTTTTTTCAGCGATGGCTTTAAATCAGTCGTAAATATCTTAAGTGTGTTAATAACTTAGTCACGTGAACATTTAATAGCATCTTATTTTCTTACGGTAATATGCTTGAAAGAGATACATACGTGTTTTGGTTTAGAACCATTATCCGAAATTCTTCACAATTTCGTTGCTTCTCTAGGTGCTTCAACTCGCTCAGCTAGACGAATCATCACCACAGCCGATGTCACCAAAAGGAATCAACGATATTCTTCCAAACGATCGTGCCGTACCAATCAATACTCTAAGTAATGACTTGACCAGTGACACTTTTGCAACTCCTCCCAAACTGGGCTATAAAGCCCCAAATTTTGAGCCTCCCGTCATTCAGCCACGTCAGCGTAAACATTGATTCTAAATCATCAATACTGTTCTATGATTTACAGCTCATGGACAGACGGAGTAGAAATCACGAATAAATATTTTGAAAATAGATTTTGCAATAATTAATTGAAGAATTCTTCCTTGCTGTACCAAAATAAAAAGATTTTGATGTTATAATCCACTTACTAACATTGATGAGCAAGTTACAGAGATATTTTCTTTAATTAACTATAGCAATGATTTTGATGTTAAGTGTGCATTATGGATTTGTACTTGAAAGAATCTAAATGGATTAGGGGTTTTGCTCCTTATTAATTTCATTTATGAAGTTGGTTCGGTCAGTATGAGATTCATTTACACCTAGAAAGGCCATGCCTCTGTTGTCACGATGAAATTCGTTGAAAATCATGACAGGAGAATGTATTTTCAAATGAAGTCTTGTGTTTATGGAACGTGCATGTATATTTGCACAACTATCGCTTCAATTTCGTACTTTATGTACTGCTACCTTGTTAAATAAATTTCTTGGCATGACTGAATCTGCAAAACGAACACATCTGAAAAGAGAAGCTTCGAAACAATCAACGTCGCATTGCAGCAAACACTATTTTCTAGTAAACATTTTTTGCTAATAGATGCACGCTCGTTAAAAGTTCTGCTGATTGCACCGATATTTAACTGTTCATTTTATCTTCTGTTAAATTTCAATTTGAGCAAATACTTGACGACCGATTCTATATATTTCATATTCATAGTTAATTACTGAAGAACTATGCACAGTTTTTCTTGCCTTCATCGTATCAGTAACAACAGACTTTTGAAGAGGATGAGACTGATAGAAAAATTGAAAATCAAAATAAAAAATAAAATTCGAGAAAGTAATAGGTCCAAAAAATACAGTGACGTAAAAAATAGCAAATACTGCGAACATGGTGTCGTACATTTAACTAAAACACCGAAAGGAACAATAAAAGCGCTTTGATTTTGAATTCCCTAATGGGCGATTCATCATGGAAGGGGTTGAAATGTTGAGCATTTTAGAAGCGTTAATCTTTGAGCCACATAAAAATTATGATGATCGTGTTATCAGCATTTTCCATACTCAGTTCTTAAGCTTCAGTTAATGTCAACGAGATGTTCCATCTGAATGCAATCAATGAAAGGTAAATCCAGTACCAGATTAAAATGAAATCTCTTGAATTATCGAATTTTCTCGGACATTATCACGTGGGTTATCCAGGTTAAGCTATTATTTTGTAACAGGAAAGCTGACGGTACGCGATTATTCGCCGGAAGGATGAAACTATAGCGAATTGAATCATTGATAATTTGAGACAAATAGTACTGTAAGAATCTCTATCCAGCTTTCTCAAATTTCATTTGAAAATCGAAGTATGGCCAATTTGGCCACTCATTATTTGTCTTTAAAACGATTTTTGATAGTGATTAACTAAAATTGTGGATAAGTTGTAATGTTGAGAGTTGATAGCTGATTGTAAAAGTATTCAGTTTAAATATCACGGTAGCGATACGTTAAACTGAGGTTAGGAACGAACTACTAGGAAGAGCACGTAATACCAGGATTTGTTCAGGTAAGTAAAAACTGATAGATAGAAAACGTTGAATGTTACTAGATATGATAGAAAAATAATACATTTAACCTCCATTGGCATAGGAACTTTTGCGATGCTTTCATCAAAAAAGTTTGAATGAAGAGGGAAATTTCCGACAATCGAGGTTTGCAGAACAATTATGATTGTTTCTTCAACATTTAGATTTGAGTATATTGCATATCAGTACACGCAACCATTCTTCTGCATCTTATGTTCTCTTTTTTCTGAGATCTTTCTCTTTATCCTAAAATCCTTCGACAAATTTCCTTAGATATTCTAGAATCAATTTCATTGGTCTCTCCAGTTGGAATAATCTGTTTGTAGTCATCGCTCTATGCTAAATATTACATCTCGTTCCGTCACGAATATTCTCGATGAAATACAAGTTTTCTGCTACTGTCAAATAAATTTATTCTCTCGTTGGAACTCACCATCAGTAAGCAGTTTCAAATGCTAATAAACTGCTGATTATTGAAACAGTTACACAATAATTTAGTTCCTCGTTCTTATTGCATTTTACTTCATCACAAAAATTAAATTTCCCTTTTTCTCGGTTAGTTAACATTGAATGAGCGATTCTTATGAATCCCATTTGTTAATAAATCAGACTTTTGATGATTTTGAATGAATATGATGATGATATGATTGCTTCAGAAGCTGTATTTTTTTATTCATTCAATCGACAGTCATCCCTGGCAGTGAATTAATTTAGCTATTGATCTGCATTTCGCAAGTGCAGTCCGTCAGTCAATCAGTTCATTGCATAGCTGATTAGTGCCAACGACATAAACTCAATTAATAGACGCTTCAGTGTAATATTCATTCGAAACAGTTCATAAAAACTTTTGCACCAACTAATTTGCAGCTGTTGAACGCTATCAGTTGAATTGATTTTCGCTAACAATAAGCGTACTAGAAGTATAAGAATTATCATCATATGGCTGGCCAAATTACTGCCTTCAATGCTCGATTTTTTTCTTCGTCTCACTACTGATTAACGCAAACTAGGTAAATATATTGATAAATAACTAATTGATCCGGATTCAATAATTGTACTGATAAATCGATAATGAATTGCGTGATTTGTTGATAAAGTTTATCGATAATTCATTGGTGAGTATCGTTTATTCGACGTTCATAAGCATTTTAAAGACGATGTGATTTTTTTTTTTTTGGAATTGCATTTGCGAACATTAAAATGAATAGTGACTTTTAAAACAGATAATGATGATCGCAGCGTTATGTTTTCAAAAATTTTTTGATCTTTCCAGAAAATCACCGATTTGTTCAGATTAAATGAGCGCATATACCCACTCTGGTTCGAGTGTATTATTTTCGGAACTCCACTTAACTAGCTTCCACTGATGAACCATAGAGCCACTTAACTCCATTAATAAATGATCCGACATCGTATATACATGCTTTATGGGATGAGTATTATTTGCTACTAGTGATTTCGCTTCCGTTTATAAAAGAACGAGATATCACAGAATCGATTGTGATCCAATTTTCTACCATATTTATCGAAGAACATTATTTTTCAAAGACTGATTCGTCTCTTTGGGAACCTATCCATTATGAACTCGAAAAGCAAGTCAACGACATGTGGAAAATCAATTTTCTGGCTCATCCGTGATGCTCTTCATGCGCACATCGCTGCTATACCAAACTTTCGTGTATTATGAATGAGATAGAAGAGCAGCGATTTCATGATAAAAAGTGAGGAGAACAGAGAACAAGTAACAATTGCGTGTGCATGCATTTGCAGTAATGGCAGTGCGAATCGATTGGTTGGGTGCTGGCTTGGTTAGAAGGCGATAAATTCAGTTGAGTGAAAGGTTTTATGAGTTGTTCATTTGTGATGTGCAATGAAAGAAAGGAAAATAGCCATATTCCTTACTGATATGAGACTGGGACACATACTGCACGCTAATCATCTTAATTTTATTTCCTTCTTTTGGCTCGTTTCAATACTGATGCCATTTCTTCTTTTTATTACGCTAATTCATTTTTTCCATATTATCTTTCTTGCTGATGGATGACTAGATGGATATATGGATTGTTTGTTTCGCTTCTTCATTCTGTCTGAGCTTCAAAAATTTTATCGATTTGATGTGCTCATAAGATGAAAATATTATGTTTGTGTTGTTATTTGTTCGAATGCTATCGTTACTGGTATGCGTCAGTGTTCTGTATTGCTTTTAACATTTCCTAAAATATTCTTTCAATTTGCTCTTTTAGGTTGATGTTTACCTTCAACTAAATTTCATCTTCAAATTCAATTTATCACTTCTATAAAGCCTTTGCAGTCTATTAAAAAAACTCCCATAGCATGGGAAACAATTTGATTCCGTTTAGCTGCATTCATCTTGTGAACATGTGGATAATATTTAGGCATTCTCTTCTGCTACCTCTCTCTTTCGAATCATAAATGTCGTCCACAATTCGTCCTGTCATGATACTTCGCATCAGTAATGTGCCCGCACGAACCCTGAGCCAGGTTCCATTAAAAGCCAAAACATATCGAGCCAAAACACACAATCATATTCCCCTAAGAAAGCGTGTAAATGCCGAAACGTCTCATTTCGCCGATCTCATTTTACAGGCCAAGCCACTACATGTGCGCTTTCCTCTGTTCGTTTCCAAATGCTGCAAGCTCTGTTTTTTCATTCATTCGTTTTTCTATAAAGGGCTTCGTGTGCGGTCATAAGGCCCCGCTACGATCAACGCATACTACGTATTAGTGATGGGGTCCGAACGAAATTTTGATCGGTCGGGATCCGACCGAGTTGGCATTTCGTCATTCCGACGGTCGGAACGCCGACCGACTTTCCAAACTGTTCGTTCGGAAACCGACCGTCGGAATTCCGACTGTAATCGTCGGATTTTCCCGACCGACTGTCGGTCGGGTCCCATCATTACCACGTAATGTTTGCACAGGATCGCGAGGATCCCGAATCCCGGCCTTTCAATCCTGGTCTTGATCCCGAGATTCATGTTTCCGGGATTCATAACACAAGTCACTTTTTATGAAGTTAATAGTATATTCATTATGAATGAAGTATAAATCATATTCAAATGCACTCATGTATGTTGTTCACCACCCACATGGTAACGAAAAGACACTTATGGTGAGGATTAACGAGCGCAGAATACTAATTTTAATGCATTCAATGAGATATGTGAACGATCGTGATTACATTCCGAAGGGAACACATTGTAAGGGGTATAGGATCGTGAAGGAATATATTATGGAACCAGCAGTGAACATATCTTCGAGGTTGTTCAATGCGAGCTGTGAAAATGAAAATAAGCCAGAGTCCCGGTGACAACTGATTCATCCAAAGACGGGATTGAACATAATATTGATTTCTCAAAGCAAATAGAATTGGTGATCAATTCCCAAGACTCCGTAGGTTGTGAAAAAATTCATGACGCGAACAGCGAAGTATTCTCTGAAATGCATTTGTTTGGAGTAACGAAGAAAAAGACGGCGAATATGCAAAAATTGTGCAACTCGATTAAAATGATTCCACCCAAAAGCTTCGAAAATGAACGAGCTTTCTCGGCATTCCCTTTTTTGTACAAAACTGAGAAATCGGATAAGTGATGCAATAGTCAACGCTTTAAACCTTTCTGAAAGTTTATTTCGTTTCTCTGTGAATTGTGTTTTTTGAATTTTTTGTTGTTGTGTCAGTCTTAAGTCTATTTTTTTCGTCATAAACACTATTCATTTCATTACAATTTTGATTCAGTTGATTCGTCTTGCTGAATTTATTGATTTCGTTGAGTTTTATTGAATGATTTGTTCATTAAACTGTTTTCTGATTAATTATGAACACATTCGTTCAAAATTAATGTGTTGAACATGTCACACTACCATATTTCAAAAGTTGGTTTCCAATCGCAGTATCGTCTCGTGATTGGAGAACGATCTCGGCATCAAATTCCGATCCCGAGGTCGAGAAAATGCTTGGGATTTTGCAAACCCTAATATTACGATGTATTTGTTGCTATGAATATATATATATATATATATATATATATATATATATATATATATATATATATATATATATATATATATATATATATATATATATATATATATATATATATATATAACTTGTGTGCCATCCTTTTTTGCAGTAGTCATTGAGTGCATAAAATGAAGCGGCACATTCGTTGGTCCAACGGAAGTCAATAATCATTTGACGACGTCCATTCCCGTTCCGCTTTTCTCGCAACAGATTTTCTCCTTTTAATATAGTCGACCTTTCGCCTTTTTTGCTATTATCACACATCTTCTTTAATACTCTTTGTTAGCGTTTATATGGCTAATCCTTTTTTCGTTAACCGATATTTCCATTTTCAACATCTTTTTCTGAGTTTCTGCTTTGCAAAGGCGCACCTAAAATTCTAATCTTTCTTCTCTTAGTTTGTCTCATTTGAGTGTCCCCAGTTATCTCCATATTCCTGATTTCATTCATCTTCATGCTTGCATAATTGTATAATCGCAGCATCTTCATCTCTGTAAGCTCCCATTCTGTTTTCTACTTTACAGAGAGAGGGCGAGAGAGAGAGAGGGAGAAATGCATCCTTTCCAGGCTATAAATCGCGGCTAGCCCCGTCACTGAAGTGAATATCTTTCCCTATATTGTTACTATAAATCTGTGATCGCATAAAGTTCTGGCCACATCACTTGTTTCACCATGCTACCAAACTCTTCCCTACTGCTTTCACCCATGCTTCTGTTAAACGTTCATACTAAGTTTGCGAACGAGAAACCGAAACGTGAAAAGTGTTTATTGATGATAGTGCTTATTGATTGCTTTGCAATTTTCTCAATACACATACATTAACGGTGGGGCATTAGATAAAGGTATGTATATGTATGCAAGTTTGTGTTTAAGTATATGATAATACAGTTGTGAGTGCATGTGCATATACGAGTGAATGCCGCAGATGTGCGAGTGCGTTATGATTATGATGCTTATTCGTTTTCGTTGTCGTGCAGCTGTGTCCCAATAAAGGCAGTAATTGTTTTGTTACACTTAATCAATACGAATAGTAGCATTTGCTCATTACTTACAGCTCATTTAGTTGTTTCTCTGTTACAGCCATCGGCAAGTAGATTTGGCTGCCGACCGAAATTTTTGCGAGCAACTGACTGCCAGGCCAAATTTTTTTAAGCAACTCAATGGCGGGCCGCCGTACAATACATATATACATATATATATATATATATATATATATATATATATATATATATATATATATATATATATATATATATATATATATATATATATATATATATATATATATATATATATATATATATATATATGAGCCATTAATGAAGAGAAATTGTATGTGTCGGCGACACAGTTAGTCGTCAATTAGGAAATTGTCTGTCGAAAATCTTCAGTGTAGTATCTAAATAATTTAGCACTATTTTTCTTTTATTTTTTTACTCATTAAAATCAAATTCATCTGGCGGACCAATTTTGGCTTGCGGGCCAGGGGTTGCCGATGCCTGCTCTATAACTTTTCATTAATTCAGATGAATTTTATTACCTCCCATATAGGTCGATTTTGAACGAGATTGTGCTACTTCATATCTTACTCTGATTCATTGGTAAATTAGCGGCAAGACCTGTCGCAAATATGGGCGGTTTTCAAAAAGTGCGCAACTATTCATCTTTGTAATAACGCTATCCCAGTTAGTTTGAACGGTAACGTATGAAGAAGATTGTTTTTTTCCATGAATTTAATTAAACGTCCTCCGGACTGGTGGAATGTTGTTTAGAAAAATGTTTTTGGTCTATGCAGATGGGTGCAAGTGAGTACCAGTGAAAATTCAACAGTGCAATTCACGATTAAATTTTTTCATGTTCATGTGCAAACATTATGTTCGTTTATTTGTATGATGCTCTGTGAGCTTGTTAGCATTAGCCAGACCTTCCTTATACGTTAGTTTGATCCGTTTTAAGTTGGGATTGACTTGTTGATAAATCTACTGCCTTTGCTGATTTACAATGTTTGTGTTCATCTTTGTGCTAATGAACAACAACGTCGAGTCTTTAAATTGCTTACCGATGATCTGTCACATTGAAATATCTTTTGTTTGCATTCATGCAAATTTATTGTATCTATCAGAAATAGTGCTCATCAGACTTCAAGTTAGTGCTTGAATAATATCATGTAGCAATTTTCACAATAAAAATTTTCCCTGATCCAATTTCTCTACCAGTTAATCTGTTTTACTGATGAAATCGATTGCATCGCTACCATCATTATCCTTATTCGTATTTCGTTGATTTTTGCGCAGTTTGACAGATATTCATCAAGTTTGATCAAATCTTTGCATAAGCACATTATCACGCTTCCATTAGAGCTCTTCAAGGGATTTGCAAATTACACAATCTCGTCATTTGAAATTATAGTGCGAGATATAGACGCATCATCCTGATTCAAGCGATTGACAAGTGGAGAAGAAGTAAGGTTCAGTTCGGTAGACAAAATGCATGACAGTGTGTTTATGGAACATAAAATGAGCACTCTTCAATCAATCACTACGCATTTTTAAGCTATTTGTGCAGCTTATCACAAACTACCCTTCTAAAAAGACATCAAACAAGAACAGATAACGAGTGGCAAATCTATCGATAATTTCTTCTCTACCGGTGATTGCGTTCACCTTTTCTACTTTATTTATTGATTGTCTCTTTTTTGTTTATATCGTTGCAAAGTTCAATTTCTCCCTCCGTCAAATCATCGTGTGCTCAATTTCTTTTGACAACCATAATAACACACCACGAAGGCGAAGGCAAGGAAAATGCAAAAAAAAAATTTTCTTTCAAAAAATTCTCCTGTTTTATTCCAGTGCGTATATCATATTCATATACTGCTAGTTTGATCACATAAATGTAGATAGTAGTGTCATTTTGTCTAACAAGAAGTGAACTTCTTCAGTGTAGCGTTTTGTTGAAGAAATCCCTTCTAGTCATGATTCATCCACCATGTAATGTGGTATGTTGTTGTTGTGTTGAGAGAATGTATTCCAATTCATAAATCAATCAATTCTTTAACACAGATCTACGGCTTTTAAGCGCTTAATGTACTCGTCATTCTTCAAAAAACATTGATGATTTTCAAGTCATTTAATTTTTGTTTATTTGCATTTCCTTCCGTTTTTTGATTAATACGTGCATTATTATTGTTCCGTTGTATGCACTCTTCAATTGCACAAAAATATTCGCTTCTCTCTTCTTCAATGCCACGCTTGTGCAGAAAAAACGTGGAAAATGATGCTGTCGATTTGTGAATACTTCAAGTAAGCAGCTCATAGTTGCAAGCTTATCACTTCAGCTTCAACTTTTCTATGCAATTTATAAAGAATGCGTCTCGCTGAAAATTATTAAAAACACAAACTTATTCTACTCTTCCTAAAATGAATATATATATATATATATATATATATATATATATATATATATATATATATTATATATCTGCATTTGTTGAAGATGGTACCACACATGGTGCTGAATGCTCAATCAGAGCATTGATCTGAACGGTTACAGAGCAAATAACGGTCGATCCTTGCATTTTGGTGCGACAACTTAATATAGGAAAAATTTGATAATGATGTTTTGTGTGTAAAATGTATATAGCTTTACCCATTCATCATCGCATACCACAATTTTCTCGTCATTTTGTTAGTCTGTTGTTGTTTTCGTTTGGGTGTTTTTCGAATAATCGTTTTCAAGATTTATGTGCATCAAAATTGAGTGAATGGTTGATCAATTTAGTGATCGTTCGGAAAGTATCGTATTGTAGTGGTGGCGCATGCGGAAATGCAAAAAGAATCGTAAGAATGGAATTGATGATTGATTTCTGTTGTTAATTGATGATGTGAAATTAAAAATTATCGCATTAAATTTAATTTACTAATCATGATAGAGCGCAATAAACATTGCAACGAGAGAATCGTTTCAGAGTTATTGAGTGATCAATAGTGTGCATTCGTTGAACCATCCAACATGCAATCATCTATTCATTCTCATATAGGAACTTGAAGTTGAGCTTTTCATTTTGTTGGCGTTAGAATTTTGGATATTCGGATGAAAATTTTTCAGGGGAAAATAGCTTAGATAAGAACATATTCAGATGTGTAGTTGCTGCTCAATGTGGCTGTGGTACAGTAAAAGTTTTTAAGGCGGTACTTGATTGTTCACATTCAATTTTTAAATGAAGTGTCAGCTTTTTAACTCGAATTTGAAACGATGACGAGTTCTTGTCAACGTTACGAACCCAGCATGGCAACGTGTACTGTACAATTAACATTTATCTTTTTTAGCAGTGCTTTCGTGCAAATTGCAAAGTGACGACATTATTCTATTTGTCTGAAGCGAACGTCGTCTATTTATTGAGTCTTCTTCGTTCCATCTTCAGACCAACCCTAGCAACGCATCTCATTACTAAAGCCTTGCCATTGTCTTCTAGTAATGTTTTAATTATACTTTAACACTAGCTACAGCATAGACACAAGGGCTCTTCCCGCAATGCACTTGCCCTTGTCTACCAAGGCGAGGCGTGTCGCGTTGCGTGTCATCAGTGATATGTGTGTGTGTGTTCATTTTATATAGTCGGCTTTAAATATCAATATGTGTTATATGTACAAGTTGGCTTTTTTAGTGCTAATTCATATTGCTTATTGATGAAAATATACATGCATTTGTCGTTAAATCAGTTAAATTCTATTTTTGTGTGCAGATTGATTTGAAGTGATTGATTGATTGATTGATTCGCACAGCATATATTCAGATACTTACTTGCTTGAGTGGTCAGTTTCATTTTACTGGATTATTATTCTTCATAACTAAGATTACCTAGTTGTGCACCGTCGAATTGATGCTTACAATATTTTGAATTGAATCAAGACCGCAACTGCTCACTATTTGATCTCGTTGAACCAGCGTTCTTGTTGCATCAGCAACTACCTCTTTCAGTGTATGTTCCGCTCGATTCATTCATTTGATGTGTTCGTTTATCGCATGCGCAACAAATAACCTTCTACTGCAGACTGCTTGTTGACCAGCTTGAATAGGAATCAACTTTTTTCATTCACGTCTAATAAAAATTTGCAAATGAATTCATATCTCAACGCTATCAGCGTTTGAATTCATTCAGCCTGTTTTTGCTGCTTATCACTACGACTGCACATTATTGTTCAACATTTTCCTTCGTCGTCGTTACCAATTTCGGAAGTTCTTTTTTCTATAAATTGCATCACATGCACAAGTTGTTTAACGTATGAGATAAAAGATATGTATTTGGCCAGCATATCTTTCATCTGCAAAATATAAAGCTCTGTTGTTCAATTGACAACATAAAAAAGAATTTTCACTCAGCTGCATCAACATTTAAACATTCGCAACTTTCTAATTCGTTCTTTATGATGCACTATCGAAAATATTGCATCGCACTAGTTTTATTCGTTGCTTTCTTGTAGAACATTTCAACGTAATATTTCCACTAGGTCCAAACATAATATTCAACTAGGTCCATGAAAACACAATATTTCAACTATTAGGTCCAAACCAGGCGCACGTTGAGAGGCTTAATCCAGCGGTAGTTGTCACTGATGCTATATGTATATTCATTTGCATTTTTTGGAACTGAACAAACAAGATGGTTTACGACGAAGCCGATGCGTTCTCTTCGTTACAGTATTTCACTCGAATATTGAATAAATGTTGATATGTTGCTGGTCAGTGCTACGTGAGGTACGAGTAGGCTTGAATGTCTTTGACCGAAAAGCATCAAGAAGAATTTGTATATCTCCTCGATGGCGTGGGGATTTTCAAACCGGCTTATCACCCACTAGAGAGAACAGATCCTGTCTCGATCGAACGATGTATGGGGCGATTGATATGCCTCGAACTAAGCTGAGAAAGACAGTGAGCTTGAATCGAACATCGCCAGCACCAAATTTTCATTAATTAGGATCACAAAAATCCCTATATCTCCTCGTAAAGTGGGAATTTTCAAGCCGGCATTTCAGTGTTAGAAAGAAGAGATTCTGTTCAATCGAACGGTGTATAAATGATGATATGTTTCCGGGCAAAGCTGAGAAGACAGTGAGCTTGAATACATCATCAAACTCAAATTTTCATTAATTAGGATCACAAAAATCCCTATATCTCCTCGTGAGCTGGAAATTTTCAAGCCGGCATTTCAGTGTTAGAAAGAAGAGATTCTGCTCAATCGAACGGTGTATAAACGATGATATGTTTCCAGGCAAAGCTGAGAAGACAGTGAGCTTGAATACATCATCAAACTCAAATTTTCATTAATTAGGATCACAAAAATCCCTATATCTCCTCGTAAGCTGGAAATTTTCAAGCCGGCATTTCAGTGTTAGAAAGAAGAGATTCTGCTCAATCGAACGGTGTATAAACGATGATATGTTTCCGGGCAAAGCTGAGAAGACGGTGAGCTCGAATACATCAAAGTCAAATTTCTATAGTTATGTACAGCCTCTATTGATCTATAGTGATCATACGGGAGTGTGAATGAGCGACTCAGCGCTAGATAAGATAGCTTTAAAAAAATAGCTAGATCTCCTCAACTAAGCAAAATCGCTCGACAAGATACATGATTTTCTTTTATCCAGAGCTGAATCTCTGGATAAAGAAAATCATATATCTTGTCGAGCGATTTTGCTTAGTTGAGGAGATCTAGCAATTTTTTTAAAGCTATCTTATCTAGCGCTGAGTCGCTCATTCACACTCCCGTATGATCACTATAGATCAATGGAGGCTGTACATAACTATAGAAATTTGACTTTGATGCATTCGAGCTCACCGTCTTCTCACCTTTGCCCGGAAACATATCATCATTTATACACCGTTCGATCGAGCAGAATCTCTTCTTTCTAAAACTGAAATGCCGGCTTGAAAATTTCCAGCTCGCTAGGACATATAGGGATTTTTGTGATCCTAATTAATGAAAATTTGAGTTTGATGATGTATTCAAGCTCACTGTCTTCTCAGCTTTGCCTGGAAACATATCATCGTTTATACACCATTCGATTGAGCAGAATCTCTTTTTTCTAACACTGAAATGCCGGCTTGAAAATTTCCTGCTAACGAGGAGATATAGGGATTTTTGGTATCCTAATTAATGAAAATTTGAGTTTGATGATGTATTCAAGCTCACTGTCTTCTCAGCTTTGCCCGGAAACATATCATCATTTATACACCGTTCGATTGAACAGAATCTCTTCTTTCTAACAGTGAAATGCCGGCTTGAAAATTTCCAGTTTACGAGGAGATATAGGGATTTTTGTGATCCTAATTAATGAAAATTTGAGTTTGATGATGTATTCAAGCTCACTGTCTTCTCAGCTTTGCCCGGAAACATATCATCATTTATACATCGTTCGATCGAGCAGAATCTGTTCTTTCTAAGAGTGAAATGCCGGCTTGAAAATCCCCACCCTACGAGGAGATATATAAATTTTTCTGATGCTATTCGGTCAAAGACATTCAAGCCTACCGTACCTCACGTAGCACTGACCAGCAACATATCAACATTTATTCAATATTCGGTGAAAGCAATTGCAACGAAGAGAACGCATCGGCTTCGTCGTAAACCATCTTGTTTGTTCAGTTCCAAAAAATGCAAATGAATATACATATAGCATCAGTGACAACTACCGCTGGATTAAGCCTCTCAACGTGCGCCTGGTTTGGACCTAATAGTTGAAATATTGTGTTTTCATGGACCTAGTTGAATATTATGTTTGGACCTAGTGGAAATATTACGTTGAAATGTTCTACAAGAAAGCAACGAATAAAACTAGTGCGATGCAATATTTTCGATAGTGCATCATAAAGAACGAATTAGAAAGTTGCGAATGTTTAAATGTTGATGCAGCTGAGTGAAAATTCTTTTTTATGTTGTCAATTGAACAACAGAGCTTTATATTTTGCAGATGAAAGATATGCTGGCCAAATACATATCTTTTATCTCATACGTTAAACAACTTGTGCATGTGATGCAATTTATAGAAAAAAGAACTTCCGAAATTGGTAACGACGACGAAGGAAAATGTTGAACAATAATGTGCAGTCGTAGTGATAAGCAGCAAAAACAGGCTGAATGAATTCAAACGCTGATAGCGTTGAGATATGAATTCATTTGCAAATTTTTATTAGACGTGAATGAAAAAAGTTGATTCCTATTCAAGCTGGTCAACAAGCAGTCTGCAGTAGAAGGTTATTTGTTGCGCATGCGATAAACGAACACATCAAATGAATGAATCGAGCGGAACATACACTGAAAGAGGTAGTTGCTGATGCAACAAGAACGCTGGTTCAACGAGATCAAATAGTGAGCAGTTGCGGTCTTGATTCAATTCAAAATATTGTAAGCATCAATTCGACGGTGCACAACTAGGTAATCTTAGTTATGAAGAATAATAATCCAGTAAAATGAAACTGACCACTCAAGCAAGTAAGTATCTGAATATATGCTGTGCGAATCAATCAATCAATCAATCACTTCAAATCAATCTGCACACAAAAATAGAATTTAACTGATTTAACGACAAATGCATGTATATTTTCATCAATAAGCAATATGAATTAGCACTAAAAAAGCCAACTTGTACATATAACACATATTGATATTTAAAGCCGACTATATAAAATGAACACACACACACATATCACTGATGACACGCAACGCGACACGCCTCGCCTTGGTAGACAAGGGCAAGTGCATTGCGGGAAGAGCCCTTGTGTCTATGCTGTAGCTAGTGTTAAAGTATAATTAAAACATTACTAGAAGACAATGGCAAGGCTTTAGTAATGAGATGCGTTGCTAGGGTTGGTCTGAAGATGGAACGAAGAAGACTCAATAAATAGACGACGTTCGCTTCAGACAAATAGAATAATGTCGTCACTTTGCAATTTGCACGAAAGCACTGCTAAAAAAGATAAATGTTAATTGTACAGTACACGTTGCCATGCTGGGTTCGTAACGTTGACAAGAACTCGTCATCGTTTCAAATTCGAGTTAAAAAGCTGACACTTCATTTAAAAATTGAATGTGAACAATCAAGTACCGCCTTAAAAACTTTTACTGTACCACAGCCACATTGAGCAGCAACTACACATCTGAATATGTTCTTATCTAAGCTATTTTCCCCTGAAAAATTTTCATCCGAATATCCAAAATTCTAACGCCAACAAAATGAAAAGCTCAACTTCAAGTTCCTATATGAGAATGAATAGATGATTGCATGTTGGATGGTTCAACGAATGCACACTATTGATCACTCAATAACTCTGAAACGATTCTCTCGTTGCAATGTTTATTGCGCTCTATCATGATTAGTAAATTAAATTTAATGCGATAATTTTTAATTTCACATCATCAATTAACAACAGAAATCAATCATCAATTCCATTCTTACGATTCTTTTTGCATTTCCGCATGCGCCACCACTACAATACGATACTTTCCGAACGATCACTAAATTGATCAACCATTCACTCAATTTTGATGCACATAAATCTTGAAAACGATTATTCGAAAAACACCCAAACGAAAACAACAACAGACTAACAAAATGACGAGAAAATTGTGGTATGCGATGATGAATGGGTAAAGCTATATACATTTTACACACAAAACATCATTATCAAATTTTTCCTATATTAAGTTGTCGCACCAAAATGCAAGGATCGACCGTTATTTGCTCTGTAACCGTTCAGATCAATGCTCTGATTGAGCATTCAGCACCATGTGTGGTACCATCTTCAACAAATGCAGATATATATATATATATATATATATATATATATATATATATATATATATATATATATATTCATTTTAGGAAGAGTAGAATAAGTTTGTGTTTTTAATAATTTTCAGCGAGACGCATTCTTTATAAATTGCATAGAAAAGTTGAAGCTGAAGTGATAAGCTTGCAACTATGAGCTGCTTACTTGAAGTATTCACAAATCGACAGCATCATTTTCCACGTTTTTTCTGCACAAGCGTGGCATTGAAGAAGAGAGAAGCGAATATTTTTGTGCAATTGAAGAGTGCATACAACGGAACAATAATAATGCACGTATTAATCAAAAAACGGAAGGAAATGCAAATAAACAAAAATTAAATGACTTGAAAATCATCAATGTTTTTTGAAGAATGACGAGTACATTAAGCGCTTAAAAGCCGTAGATCTGTGTTAAAGAATTGATTGATTTATGAATTGGAATACATTCTCTCAACACAACAACAACATACCACATTACATGGTGGATGAATCATGACTAGAAGGGATTTCTTCAACAAAACGCTACACTGAAGAAGTTCACTTCTTGTTAGACAAAATGACACTACTATCTACATTTATGTGATCAAACTAGCAGTATATGAATATGATATACGCACTGGAATAAAACAGGAGAATTTTTTGAAAGAAAATTTTTTTTTTGCATTTTCCTTGCCTTCGCCTTCGTGGTGTGTTATTATGGTTGTCAAAAGAAATTGAGCACACGATGATTTGACGGAGGGAGAAATTGAACTTTGCAACGATATAAACAAAAAAGAGACAATCAATAAATAAAGTAGAAAAGGTGAACGCAATCACCGGTAGAGAAGAAATTATCGATAGATTTGCCACTCGTTATCTGTTCTTGTTTGATGTCTTTTTAGAAGGGTAGTTTGTGATAAGCTGCACAAATAGCTTAAAAATGCGTAGTGATTGATTGAAGAGTGCTCATTTTATGTTCCATAAACACACTGTCATGCATTTTGTCTACCGAACTGAACCTTACTTCTTCTCCACTTGTCAATCGCTTGAATCAGGATGATGCGTCTATATCTCGCACTATAATTTCAAATGACGAGATTGTGTAATTTGCAAATCCCTTGAAGAGCTCTAATGGAAGCGTGATAATGTGCTTATGCAAAGATTTGATCAAACTTGATGAATATCTGTCAAACTGCGCAAAAATCAACGAAATACGAATAAGGATAATGATGGTAGCGATGCAATCGATTTCATCAGTAAAACAGATTAACTGGTAGAGAAATTGGATCAGGGAAAATTTTTATTGTGAAAATTGCTACATGATATTATTCAAGCACTAACTTGAAGTCTGATGAGCACTATTTCTGATAGATACAATAAATTTGCATGAATGCAAACAAAAGATATTTCAATGTGACAGATCATCGGTAAGCAATTTAAAGACTCGACGTTGTTGTTCATTAGCACAAAGATGAACACAAACATTGTAAATCAGCAAAGGCAGTAGATTTATCAACAAGTCAATCCCAACTTAAAACGGATCAAACTAACGTATAAGGAAGGTCTGGCTAATGCTAACAAGCTCACAGAGCATCATACAAATAAACGAACATAATGTTTGCACATGAACATGAAAAAATTTAATCGTGAATTGCACTGTTGAATTTTCACTGGTACTCACTTGCACCCATCTGCATAGACCAAAAACATTTTTCTAAACAACATTCCACCAGTCCGGAGGACGTTTAATTAAATTCATGGAAAAAAACAATCTTCTTCATACGTTACCGTTCAAACTAACTGGGATAGCGTTATTACAAAGATGAATAGTTGCGCACTTTTTGAAAACCGCCCATATTTGCGACAGGTCTTGCCGCTAATTTACCAATGAATCAGAGTAAGATATGAAGTAGCACAATCTCGTTCAAAATCGACCTATATGGGAGGTAATAAAATTCATCTGAATTAATGAAAAGTTATAGAGCAGGCATCGGCAACCCCTGGCCCGCAAGCCAAAATTGGTCCGCCAGATGAATTTGATTTTAATGAGTAAAAAAATAAAAGAAAAATAGTGCTAAATTATTTAGATACTACACTGAAGATTTTCGACAGACAATTTCCTAATTGACGACTAACTGTGTCGCCGACACATACAATTTCTCTTCATTAATGGCTCATATATATATATATATATATATATATATATATATATATATATATATATATATATATATATATATATATATATATATATATATATATATATATATATATATATATATATGTATATGTATTGTACGGCGGCCCGCCATTGAGTTGCTTAAAAAAAATTTGGCCTGGCAGTCAGTTGCTCGCAAAAATTTCGGTCGGCAGCCAAATCTACTTGCCGATGGCTGTAACAGAGAAACAACTAAATGAGCTGTAAGTAATGAGCAAATGCTACTATTCGTATTGATTAAGTGTAACAAAACAATTACTGCCTTTATTGGGACACAGCTGCACGACAACGAAAACGAATAAGCATCATAATCATAACGCACTCGCACATCTGCGGCATTCACTCGTATATGCACATGCACTCACAACTGTATTATCATATACTTAAACACAAACTTGCATACATATACATACCTTTATCTAATGCCCCACCGTTAATGTATGTGTATTGAGAAAATTGCAAAGCAATCAATAAGCACTATCATCAATAAACACTTTTCACGTTTCGGTTTCTCGTTCGCAAACTTAGTATGAACGTTTAACAGAAGCATGGGTGAAAGCAGTAGGGAAGAGTTTGGTAGCATGGTGAAACAAGTGATGTGGCCAGAACTTTATGCGATCACAGATTTATAGTAACAATATAGGGAAAGATATTCACTTCAGTGACGGGGCTAGCCGCGATTTATAGCCTGGAAAGGATGCATTTCTCCCTCTCTCTCTCTCTCGCCCTCTCTCTGTAAAGTAGAAAACAGAATGGGAGCTTACAGAGATGAAGATGCTGCGATTATACAATTATGCAAGCATGAAGATGAATGAAATCAGGAATATGGAGATAACTGGGGACACTCAAATGAGACAAACTAAGAGAAGAAAGATTAGAATTTTAGGTGCGCCTTTGCAAAGCAGAAACTCAGAAAAAGATGTTGAAAATGGAAATATCGGTTAACGAAAAAAGGATTAGCCATATAAACGCTAACAAAGAGTATTAAAGAAGATGTGTGATAATAGCAAAAAAGGCGAAAGGTCGACTATATTAAAAGGAGAAAATCTGTTGCGAGAAAAGCGGAACGGGAATGGACGTCGTCAAATGATTATTGACTTCCGTTGGACCAACGAATGTGCCGCTTCATTTTATGCACTCAATGACTACTGCAAAAAAGGATGGCACTACAAGTTATATTATATATATATTATATATATATATATATATATATATATATATATATATATATATATATATATACTTATATATATATATATATATATATATATATATATATATATATATCTATATATATAATCATAGCAACAAATACATCGTAATATTAGGGTTTGCACCATCCCAAAGCGACTTTTTCTCGATCCATCGGGATCGGAATTTGAAATGCCGGAGAGTCGTTCCCCTTAATCACGAGGACGATACTGCGAACGGAAACCAACTTTTTGAAATATGCTGATAAAAAATTACTGACATGTTGGCAACCATTAATTTTTGAACGAATGTGTTCATGATTAATCAGAAAACAGTTTAATGAGCTTCGTCAACAGCGCAAAGCTCAGCAAAGTGTCAATGAGACCAATAAGACTGAATTCAACAGATCAAATTACCTTAATAAAGGCTGTTGTTAGCATGACGAAAAAA